>CAUYPO010013784.1:0-97952 GCA_963574435.1 Cheirogaleus major
GCTGGGCTTCCTGACAGATCAGCAGTGGCATTAGATTCTCATGGGAGCGCGAGCCCTGCTGTAAACTGCGTGTGCGAGGGATCTAGGCTGCACGCTCCTTATGAGAATCTAATGCCTGATGATCTGAGGTGGAGCTGAGGCAGTGATGCTAGCACTGGGGAGCAGCTGCAAATACAGATTATCATTAGCAGACAGGTTTGACTGCACAGTAAATGTAATGTGCTTGAATCCTCCTGCAACCACCATGATCCCTAATCCATGGAAAAATTATCTTCAATGAAACCGGTCCCTGGTGCCAAAAAGGTTGGGGAATCTTTTTGCCTCATAAGATAATAGGTGACATTTTTTTTATCAAGTCTCTGTGCCAGGTCCACGTACCTTATATGCATTAACTCAGTTATTCCTCACAGTAAAATGATCTTCTCCATTTTACAGATAGGAAATGGAGCACTGAGAGTTCAGTAAGTCATCCAAGGCCACATAGTTAATGAGGGACAAAGCTAGGGTTTGAACCCCAGCAGCTTGGGTCGAGAGACTATAGCCCTGGCCACTAGGTAATACAGCTTCTTAGGATGCTATATATACAGAATCGTATTCAACCGTTACAGTCACAAAGTACACTAGGTGGTATTGCCCACATGTTATGGATGCAGAAACAAAGACTCATAGATTAAGTGACCAGCTCAAGATCACTCATGGGAGTGGGAAAGCAAGACTCACACCCAGCTCTGGGGAGCTGGGGCTTTGGGCCACATTTTGGCCCATTTCGGCTTGTCAGATTAAGAACCAAAGTTGGGAGAAGCCAGGGATCATTCCGGGTCAGGGCTGGGGGGGAGGCTTCCCAAAGCTGGAGGCTTGACCTACGGTCTGAGAAGTAGTTTCTCAATCCATGGAAGGGAGTAAGGGGGGCCTTTCTGGGAGGAAGGACTGAATTTGACCAGTGTCACTGGGAAATAATGAGTATTTATATGTTTATAGCATAATTTATGTTTATGCTTTTCCCCAAAGTATCCATGGCAATGTATACCATTAAAATGCATTTTAAACAATTTTGATAGATAGAGATAAGATATTGGAGATATACTGAACAAAACCAACTGAAGAACAAAAGCCAACTGAAAAGAATAGGCAGTATTCTTTTGTAGTTTGGATGATAGTTTGAATGTGGCAGAGAGCTGAAACCAAGTAAGAATGTGACCAGGGTGTTTGAATTTTATTCTATAGGTGTTGGGGGGTGGCCTGATGGTTTAAGAATTGGGGGAGCTGGGCCCAAAGCAAATTTCCAGGACGATAAGTCACCCTAGACTTCTTTTTTTTTTTGCTATTCAAAATCAATTTTATTTAGATATAATTTACATACAATAAAGTATACCCAATAGTGTACCATTCAACTAAAATAATGAACATTTCCATCACACAAAAACATCCCATATGACCACCTTTGCAGATAACTTCTCATACCTCCAGCCCAGGCAACCACTGATTTGTTTTCTTTTGTTTTTTCTCTAGCCACACAACTTTATTATGGGGATCAATACATATCCTTCTGAGAAATGTTTTTATTTATTTATTTCTATTAGTCTTTTTTTTTATTTCAGCATATTAATGTTTAGGTTACATATATTGCCTTTGCCCTGCCCAAATCAGAGCTTCAGGCATGTCCATCCCCTAGACAGTGTGCACTGCACCCATTAGGTATGAATATACCCATCCCCTCCTCCCCCCTTCCACCTGCCTAACATCCGATGAATGTTACAACTATATGTGCACATAAGTGTTGATCAGTTAATACCAATTTGATGGTGAGTACATGTGGTGCTTGTTTTTCCATTCTTGTGATACTTCACTTAATAGAATGGGCTTCAGCTCTATCCAGGAAAATACAAGAGGTGCTAGGTCACCATTGTTTTTTGTGGCTGAATAGTACTCCATGGTATACATATGCCAGATTTTATTAATCTACTTATGTATTGATGGGCACTTGGGGTTGTTTCCACATCTTTGCAATTGTGAATTGTGCTGCTATAAACATTCGAGTACAGGTGTCTTTTTTGTAGATTGTCTTTTTTTCCTTTGGGTAGATGCCTAGTAATGGGATTGCTGGCTCAAATTGTAGTTATACTTGCAGCTCTTTAAGTTATCTCCATATTGCTTTCCACAGAAGTTGCACTAGTTTGCAGTCCCACCAGCAGTGTATGAGTGTTCCTATTTCTCTGCATCCATGCCAATATTTTACTGTTTTGAGACTTTTTGATAAAAAGCCATTCTCACTGGAGTTAAATGATATGTCATTGTGGTTTTTGATTTGCATTTCCCTGATAATTGGAGATGTTGGGCATTTTTTCATATGTTTGTTGGCCATTATTCTGTCTTCTTTTGAAAAATTTCTGTTCATGTCCTTTGCCCACTTTTTAATGGAGTTGTTTGATTTTTTCTTGCTGATTTTCCTGAGTTCTATTTTTGAGACAGGGTCTTGCTCTGTCACCCAGGCCAGAGTGCAGGGGCGCGATCATAGCTCACTACAACCTCCAACTCCTGTGCTCAAGCAATCCTCTCACCTCAGCTTCCCTAGTGGCTGGGACTATAGGCGCATGGCACCATGCGTGGCCAATTTTTCTATTTTTTGTAGAGATGGGGGCTCACTCTTGCTCAGGCTGGTCTCAAACTCCTGGCCTCAAGTGATCTTCCTGCCTACGCCTCCCAAGGTGCTGGGATCATAGGCGTGAGCCACTGCGCCCAGCCACCCCAGTGCCAAAGGCATTTGAGGAGAAGCCGATATGAGAAGAGCTCTCTGCCCTCCTCCTATTTGCCTAAAAGCAGGACATAAATTTGTAAAGGTGTCTCCACCTCCTCTCTCTGTCAGGAAGGACAGAAGTTAATCACTGGAGACAGCCCTAGACTCTCACCAGCCCAGAAAAATCTACACGTCAAACCTTCCTAACTAGGACTATTCATGAAGGTCTAGAGTAAGGATAAGCAATGGAAATGAAAGGGAAAAGATGGTGGAAACTTGAAGAAGGTAGAATCCCAGGACTCAGGACAGGTTGGAAGAGCAGGAGCCCGACATAGGTGCTCCACTAGGGGAGAATTTCTCAATTCCAGCCCTCCTTCTAGGGCCCATTGCAGTGAAGTGCCTGGAAGCAAGAACTCCGCCTTCAGAGATTTGTGTTCCAATCCTTGATTCACCACTTTCTGACTGTATGACCTTAAGCAAGTTCACTAACTCCCTGAATCTCAGTCTTCTCATCTGTAAGATGGAAATAATAATCAAACCTACTTTGTAGACTATTGCAAGAATTTAATGAGATTATGCACAAAAGGCCCATAACAGTGCGTGGCACATACAAAATGCACAATAAATATTAATCATTCTCTGTATCATCGGTCCTGAGACTGACCCCAAGGAAACCACATGGTATAGGCCTTCTTCCTCACCCTCAACTTCCCTATTTGAAGTGAACTCTGTTTAAAACAAGCACCACAAGTAGCATTAAAGAAGAGAAAAATACCGAATGACAGAATATCGAAGGGTGGAGGACAGAGGTTAGAAGAGGGAGTTTTATTTTGTTGCTGGCCAACCAGTCCTTGTCCTTGGGGGATGAGAGTGATGAGGAGGTGACTTAGTTTTCAAATAACTGTAGGTGTAAGAGCCTCTCAGGAGTCTGTTTCTACAACCAGCTGACAGTCCACTCCCTTCTTCCCTTCACACATACACACAAACACACACACACACACACACGACCTCCCTGAGCCAATACCTAAGAGCCTCTTTCCTACAGCAATGGTACCCCCATACACAAGGTGGGGCTCCAGGGGATGAACCTGAAGGATAGCAGAATGTGCCACCCCAAAATGTGCCACTTTGGCATAAGGATTATTTTGAGGCAAAGGCAGTTGAGGAGAAGCCAATATAAGAAGAGCTCTCTGCCCTCCTCCTATTTGCCTAAAAGCAGGACATAAATTTATAAAGATGTCTCCACCTCCTCTCTCTCTGTCAGGAAGGACAGAAGTTAATCACTGGAGACAGCCCTAGACTCTCACCAGCCCAGAAAAATCTACACGTCGAACCTTCCTAACTAGCCCTTCTCTTCCATTAGTTCCCCCATAGATCTGCCTTCCTATAATTAGCTGCTCCTAGAAGCTCAAAGTCCTTTTCCTTTGTCTTGCCACTTCTTTATAAATGTTTTGTTCTTTTAGTAAGATGCTATATAAGTTCAAATTCTAACCACCCCTTTGAGTTACTCATCACTAGTTGTTTCCACATGCACAAGGCAACAAACTTTCGTTTATTTTTCTCTTGTTAATCTGTCTTTCATCAGTCTAATTCATAGGGCTCCAGCCAAGGAATTAAGACGGGTGGAGAAAAAAAGAAGATTTTTTTCCCTCCCCTACAAAGAAACCCGATTGGCTGCTTCCTAAGGAAGTCCCTGGGACCATATCTTCGCTTCTTCTGCAGGTTTGGGGGCCTGAAAACACAGGCCCTTACTTCTGTTTCTGGAATCCTCATAAGAGTTTATTTGCTAGTTTGTTGTCACTCATTCGGGTTTGCCAATTTCTCAAGGCTAGAGAAACTGGAAAGGAACCCTCAGAAAGATGCTTTGCAAAGGAGGGAAACACATGGTTCTGGAGAACTCAAAGCAGTGATCAGATAGTACCTTGTTGAACTTCACAATGAACCCAGGGCCGGGAGATTGAGAGGGGAGCTGTGACACAGAAATGTCAGTAGTTTACGCGAGGTCATACAGCTCTACACAGATTTTGATTCCCCTACACAAGATTAGCTGCCTCTGTCCCCATTAAGGTCAACTCAGTTTTTCATACTGATGGAGTTAGTATTGTTCTAAATCAGGGCTTCTCAATTTGGGACTTTCCTATTAGGAAGGGGTTTTTAGGGGGAGTTTGAACCTCTCAAAATTATATACAAAATTTTGCATGCAGTTTTTAGAGTAAGAGAGAGCCATGACCTTCTTCAAAGTCTCATCTGCAAACTCCAAAATTTTTTAGAATCATTGATCTTTATAAGTTGAAATTGAAAAATTCACCAACTATTTCTTGGGTTTGGGGAAAGTGATTTTGTACATAGATACAATTGTTGAGTCTAGACTATCAGCTGCATAGTGGATACCTGGAGGACCCCTGATCTTTTTCATACTCCTGACTTGCTCTGGACCATGCTGCCTAGTATTGAATCCAGATGGACCACTTACTACCTATGTACACCTGGGCATATTATTTCACCTACGATGGCCTTAGTTTCCTCATCTGTTAAGTGGGAAGAATAATGGTACCTCCTCCCATAGGGTTGGAGTAAAGAGCTCAGAATGACACCTACAATATTCTAAGTACTCAGTAAATGTTAGCTCTGTCTACTGTACATCTCTCCCCCTCTGACCCTTACCTCCCACAGCTAAGAAAGGCTGTGGATGAAAAAAGGCAAAGTGGCATGCTGGGAAGTAGGGAATGATACCTGGAATTAAGAATTATCTACTAATAATCAGCATTCAGAAATCAACAATTGGCTGTAGTAGATATAGGCAGGCCACCCATTTAATTACAAGTTATAATACACACTAATTTTCACATGAAAGGGAGGCACTCTAACAAAAGCTGTACCTTCTTTAGTGCCACCAGGGAAGCCAGTTGCATGTGAATGCACAGGGAGAAAGAACAGGGACGGCTGTCCTTGTGAGTGTCTACAGTTCCCAGATCTCTGGAGGAGCTGAAACCTCTGCAGACCAGCAGCTGAGCAGCAACCACACACTGGAAGAGCAGGAGGAAAGAGGGCAGAGCGGAACTGGTCTGCGCCCTACCAGAGGCATCCCAGACTTCTGGCAATTAAGTTTGGTTTTCATCAGCTGTGCACAACACACAGTTCAAGTCAGCCAGAGCCAGAGATGGAGAAGGGCAGACTGCGGAAAAGACAAAGGGCCCTTCCACCCGAGCCTGCTGTAGCCGGCCCCACCAGGGGAGTCTCCAGCCCTAATGAATCCCTGCTGTTCACCTACACAATGAGCAGTCATGTTCTGCCTCCAGGTCTGGCTCAGCTCCACTCCCTTCCACCGGGAGCCAGGCAAGCGGGTAGGTACAGCTGTGGTTGTTTCTCTGGCCACATTCTTCTGGCCCTATGTCATTCTTCACCCAAATTGCTGAAAGCCAGCAAGCTTCTCTCCTTCATCATCAATGTGCTCCTGAATCACTTGGGGAAACCTGTTCTTGACTTCCATATGTATATTTATAAACTTCAGTTAAAAAAAAAAAAAAAAGGTTGTCTGCTATGCAACTGAACTGCAAAGCTTTACAAAGAGTACTGGTAAAAAATTTTGACCACCATCCAAGGGACTAGCCCAAGAGTTAAAAGCAGTTGAGCCATTTTGGGTGAGGAAAGAAATAAAAAATAGAATAACTCCAAGTGACGGCAATGGGGCACAGTGGCACGGCACTACTTACTAGACATATGAACTTGGGCAAGTTTAATGGCCCCTTTAAGCCTCAGTTTTCTCATCTGTAAAAAGGAGGTAATAGCTACCTTTAATTGAGGTGAGAAAATTAAATGAGGCTATTATACATAATGGGAGGTCCAACAATGTTAGCTGTTATTGTAACTATTATAACTATCTATCTGTCTATGAACATCTCATCTTGAAGTTTGCAGAAAACCCCTCCCTCAGGTATTTAAATAAAATTTAAACTAAAGTAGGAACTGTTTTTCTTCAGGTTTGGTGATGTAAGTTAGGTTATCTTTCTATGTCAATTTGAGGCCAATGAACGTTTGAAAAATATATTGCCTTGTACATTTTTGCTTCTAGTTGGAGGTCTAGACGCAAAATGTGCATTTGCTCAAAGACAAAACTCAGAGGCCTGTTCCCTTGGAAGGTCCTTGCATTGAATGTCCTGTTCAATCTTGCCACATTGTTCACTAGGGTAAAATAGGATGGACATAAAGCAACTTGTCTCCTTCCATTGAAGGAAGTCAAGGACAAAGCCCAAGTAAACGTCATTCATTCACTTATTCAACACAATCTATTGTATGTCTACTATCTACATCATTTCAGGTCCTGGGAGTATGGCTATAAACAAATCTGTGTGGTCCTTCACCTTGTGGATTTACAGACCAGATCTCAATGAGACATTGAACAAATGTGATGAGTAATACAATGAATAAGGACAGAATGTTCTGGAACATTGTAACACGGTGGCGGGGTCAATAACAGCTGAGGGTCATAACAGCTTCCCTGAGGAAATGACATTGAACTTCAGACCTAAAGACAAACAGAGGTAAGGGAGAGTAGAGGGCACTTATACAGATGGACCATGCAATAAGGAGGCTAGCGATGTAGGCAGACCTTGGAAGCCATGGACTTCATTCTAAGGGCAATGGGAAAATTTTTGAGAGCCAACAGTGACTAGACCAGATTTGTACCTTACACTCGGCTTTTCCTGGTCTCTGTAGACAACAGGATGGAGAGAAGCAGCTTGATCTGAGGGGCACTAAAGAGGTTAAAAAGATGAAATCTGTGATTGATTATATGTGGAGGAGGGTCAGCCAGAGAGTAGTCAAGGATGTCTCCCAGCGTGATGATCATATGGTGGTTGGCTGGTGCATGGTGGTGTGCTGGAGGATCCCCCTCATTCATACTCTCTCTCTCTCTCTCTCTCTCTCTCTCTCTCTCTCTCTGGGAGGAGCCAGCTGACGTTGTGGGAGCAGCCCTGTGGAGAGTCTCATGTGAAGAGGAACTGAAGCCCCTTGACAAGTCACATGAATGATCTTGGGAGCAGATTCCCCAGCCCCTCAGATGACTGCAGCCCGAGACAGTGACTTGACTACAGCCTCATGCCAGACCCCTGGCCAGAAACACCCAGAGATGCTGCTCCCAGTTTCCTGACTGTCAGAAACTCGGTGAGATAACAAAGTCTGTTGCAAGCTGCTAAATTTGTTTCACAATGTCTTAATCCATTCAGGCTGCTATAAGAAAATACCATAAACTAGGTAGCTTATAAACAGAAATTTATGGACATAGATGAACATAGAACACTTGGCTCTTGAGTCATCAAGTGACCATGAGTACGGAACTGCCCATGATGAGCTGAGTTCTAGCAAACTCTCCCGGTCATAAAGTCACACAAGCCCACTGCAATCCTTCCTAAGATGGAAATGGTCCATCCAGAATTGAGCCCAAGCAGGACTAGAGGGCCCAATGAAGATGAAGCTTCATGAGCAGAAATCCCAGGCCCCCTGCCATTTTCCATGGCTGTTGAGTGGCCCTCTCTGAGCTTGCACCTGCGGCCATATGGTTGGCTATTCCAGTACAACTAGGAAACCCCCAACTTGGTTTACACCTTCGCATGTCAGTGCAAGATGAAGGTAGATGGTGAATGCCTTGCGGCCACTTTCAGGAGTGGCCTTGAAAGACAGTACTGAGGGCAGATCTTCCCAACGGGTGGAGCTTTGAGTAGTGCACCTGGTCTTCTGCTTTGTGTGGAAGGATAAGTGGCCTGAAGTGAGAATATATGTGCAGACTCATGGCAGTGGCGAATGAATGGCCTTGCTGACTGATCAGGAATCTAAAATGAAAATCGACTGAATGATTGAAGGCAGGAGGGCCTGGAGCAGAAGCACGTGGACACACATGTGGGAGTGGGCACCAGGTGTGACCAGAAAGTGTGACATTGGTGAACAAGAAAACCCGCACCGTGGAAGAGGCATTGAACAACTGAGTGGACAAAAATGGCTCAGCCAGTGGACATTAGCCAGTGTCTGTCATCAACCACCCAGGCCTGGCATGATGGGCAGGTGAACAGGATGGCCGGGGTGGCAGAGGTGGCGGTTACACGGGGCACATCAGCCTGGACTGTGGCTTACCAAGGCCAATTCAACCACCACAACCTGCATATCCAGCCCACCACCAGCAGGGCCCAACGTGGAGCCCCTGAGCGGGCACTATTCTGACCCAGTAGGACTGGGACAGGCTTGGAGATTGTGCATCTCCAACAAAGTCTCAAATGGTGCCAATGACGCTGGTCCACAGACCACAGTTTGAGGAGCAGGGGCTTGAAGAAGGAGTAGAAGTTACCTCCTCTAAGGTCAGAGGCTGGAATACTGACAGAGGCAAAAGCTCTTTTCATGGGCTCTAAAGGAGCATCATGAAGATATTTAGCAGGAAACACTTTTTCCTTTGAGAGGAAGCAACTGCAGGGGACCACTGGCCCTTGAGAGCTGGCACCCCCAGACTGGGGGAACTTGCAAGGCATGCTCCCTGGCGATGGAAGGGTTACTCTTTGCTGAGCAGCTCATAGGTGAGCAGCATGAGTTGTGTTGCACCTAAAGGGATTTAGGATCTGTAACAGAGTCTTCTCTTTCCCCTCCACACTGCTGGCTCCACCACAGGCCTGAAACTTTCAGTCTTGAGTTTCCAGGAGCTGCAGCGGCACTGTTAGCACAGGAAGCGAGCTGCTCTCTGACGGGGGCCCCCCATAAATCCAAGCCCGCGCTGTGCCTCCCTCCGCCCGCAAACCTGCTTCACCCCTTCTCCTCCACAGTGGCCTCTCAGGGCCTCCGCGCAGCCATAAGTCAGGCTGGACCAGGGGCATGTTAACACCCGGCTCCTTGTGACTGTCCCTCTGGTGGACTGGGCCCATTTACCTGTGATTTGGCTCCGGACTCTTCTTATCATATTTCATTGGAAAATCTGACCTCATTGAAGGTTTGTGTTTCCAATTCTGTTTTTGGGCAGGTGACCAGTGAAATGCAGCCAGGGAAACGTAAACAGTTAATGAAATCGGAGGAGGCGCACACGTGCCGCGATATTTCATGCCTCCGACAGGTCTGTCTCCCGCATTTCCTCCACCCGGCGCTTCCCCCTGGGTGTGGCCTGGATCTGTTCTCCATCACCGCGGCAAGTTCCGCAGGTGTCTGCAGTCATTAGAAACTCAAATCCACCTGCTGGACCACGTGCGCAAGGGAGGGCAACTCGGGGTCAACCCCTGTGCGGTGGGTGGAGGGGGCCGCTGTCTGGCCATAAGCCCAGAGGAGCCCATAAATCACGCGGGTTTCCAGAGGCGCCAGGCCCTGACGGGAGGCAGGTGAGAGGCCCACCTGTGGCCAGGCGGCTGGTTGCTGTTAAACGGTGGCCCCAGAAGGGCTTGAAAGTGGGAGTATTTGGTTCCTTCCACCCTGGAAGCAATTTACCACTCGTGTCTGCTCTTTCTCTCTGTGAATGTCCCTTTCTGTGCATGTGTTTGTTTCTCATTTTCTTTCACGTGTTTGTCTCTCTCCCCCTTTTTCCTCTCTCATTCTCTACCCCTTTCTTTTCCTTTGTTTCCACGCCCCCCCTCCCCCTCCTTACTTGCAGGGAAGCAAGACTCAAGACCCTAAATACGAGGCAGAAGGAACATCACTTAAACAGGGAAAGGGGATTTCTGAGCGTGTGGCTGATGCATATCAGACCATTGGAAACCAAGGAATCCTGCCTGGAGGAGGCATGGGAGATGGGCAGGGGGCCTCCAGGCAACATTGGGAAGTGGTCCCTTTGGTCACTGTTTTCCACTGCTGCTCTTCCATTCTAGCGTCTGCTCACCATGCTTGGCCTCCCCGGGGCCTCCCTTCCAGCCTCCCCAGGCTGCCATCGCTCATGGCTGCCGCTGTCTCTGCAGTGCTGGGGACTCCAGCTCTCTTCCCCAGCCCCTCTCCCACACTTACTTGTGGAGCCCAGTTGTCCCTCTTGACTAGGGACAATTTCTGTAATAAAAGCAACTTTTCTAAGTACCCAGTTTCAGCCCAAAGAAATGACCCTGGGGAAGGACATTGCTGAGTCCAGGGAGTGCCTTCAGGGGAGGCATCTCAGGCAAGCCAGCGTTCTGTCCCTCCAGTCACACCACACAGAGTCACCCAACCTGCTGAGTACCTGCCTGTCTCCAAGCATCAGGCCCCCCATCCAAGACTCAGTGGTCTCAAGGAAATATCAGTGATACATGTAAGTTTCCCAAACTCCCTTAGGTACCAAGAGAACCAAGGGACTACGTGATCTCTAAAGTCCCCTGAGCCTCTAACTTCAGTGGGTTTATTCTACATGACCCTGAGTTTCTCAGATCTGTCTAATCTATGGGCAGCACCAGGTCATCTAACACAGCCAGTCTGACACATCCCTGGCTCTTTCTCCCATAGGATCCTCGAGAACATCAGCGCCCCATGAGATCTCGGTCTCTTGTATCCTGGCATCCCCTGGAGATGTCTCCCAGCTGCTCACAAGCCAGTCAGTCACCGTAGACACAATGCACCCAGTTGCAGCCACTGGAATTTCCTCTTCTCCCAACCCACTCCCTATGCTGCCTGCATCTAAGTCTCCCTGAGAGCTCACAGTGCCTGCCTCCCACTGACTGCCGAGGCCAGTCCATCGTGAGAATGCCGATGTCCATGGCAAGGATGCTACTACATACTGCTGCTCCCACAGCTGCTGGGCCTCCAGGTGCCAACAGGCTGCTCTGGTCCATTTAGAAGTGTGGATATTGTCCCTCTGCCACTCTGCACTACCAGGGCCACCCAGACCTTCCAAAGGGCCTGCACGTACTCTCAGGGCTCCCCGTCCTCAGGCCCCTCCCAGTCAAGGGTGGGAGAGCTGTCCTGCAAACGCCCTCCTGCGGGTCCCCCACCACTGCTACAGACATGAGTTCCACTGTGGGCTCAAGCTGAGACATCCCCACTGCCCCAGGTGGCCCATTCACTATGCCAGGTAAAAATAAAGAATTATCTTATCCAACTCTTCCCCCCAGTGTATTCTAGAAGCAGGACTTGGTCTCCAAAGATACCTGTGATAAAGAGTGTGGCTGGTGACTTTTAAAACTCTGTACTGGCTATCAGAGAAGAATCAAATTGATGACGGGATGAAATAATATACTGTAAAGAAACTGCTTTCTAGTGGTCAACGTAGGGGCTTGAAAGCAAAAATACAGGCTAAATGCTCAGTCTGGAAAATCCATGACTCTATTTTTAGAACTACTCTAGAACTTGTATAAGGACAAGGCACAATAACAGCTATTTTTCTCCCTCTAGGAATGAGGATTAAAAAGTGGTTAATAAGAATCTATACCCAGGATTCGGAGTGAATAAACCCGGAAAGTGAGCCTGATTTTGTGATCTGTGCTGCCTGCTGGTGACCCAGAGAGAGAGCATGTCAGGCCAGGTATCCCTGCGAGGGGACATCCATTTAGTAACCGATGACTCAATCACTGCCAATGCGGAGCATGTGACCAGAAGACCAGACCTAGTCTAGGGGATCCAGGAAGGCTTCCTGGAGGAGGTGCTGGCAGAGCCAAGCTTTGAAAGATGAAGAGGGACTGATGAGACAGAGTGATGCCCAAGTGTTCTGGGTAGAGGCAATAACATGGCAATGGCAGCTGGGAAGGAACATGGTGTACGTGAGGAACTGAAAAAAGTCTGGTGCAAACTGAAGCCCAGAGATGAAAAAGGAGTATTTTACGAGTGGAGCTGGTAAGCTGAGCAGGTCTCTGGGGCATGTCAAGGACTTCGTCTTTAACTTAAGATGTGGTCACCAGCCTCCACGATGGTGCCCGATGATCTTGGGCAGTCACAAACCTTGCACAGTCCCCTCCCACATAGTACCGGAGTTGATGTGTGCGACCCATCACGGATGGGAGTGGTGACAGCAACCACTTCTGACGCTGGACTACGAAAGACAGCGCGGCTCCCTTCTGAACTCCCCCTGCGATCACGCTCTCTGGGGGACGTCACGTCCCGAGAAAGGAGAAAGGCCCCGACCACGAGGAACTGAAGCCTCGTGACACAGCCATGGGCGTAAGCTGTTGGGGAGGAAAACGCTGCTTTCCCTCTACCCGTCTGAGATTCCGGGCCCTGCAAATTAGACTGATAATAGTCACGTTAACAAGCGGAACTTTATCAACACCTGCATGACACGTACCAAGCACATGGAAGCACCCAGGGAACAACTCAAAGACGTGGTTAGAATTCAGTTTATACGGCATTTTAATGAAAGAATAGTAAAGTTTTAGAGAAATGGTAAGACAAAGGGAAAGGACTTTGAGCTTCTAGGGGAGGCAAATTACGGGAAGGCAGATCTGTGGGGGAACGAATGGAAGACAAGGGCTGGTTGGTGAGGTTTGTCATGTAGATTCCTCCGGTGCCCTCTCTGGGCTAAGAAGCATCTAGAGTTGTCTCTGGGGATTAACCTCTGTCCTTGGTAGAGAAAGGAGGGGGACAGCTTTACAAACTGATGTCCTGTATTAGGCAAATAGGAGGAGGGCAGAGAGTTCTTCTTGCATCTGCTTTTTCTCGTTTGCCTTCAGCTCAAAATAATTCTTATGCCCAAGTGGCACGTGTTGGGGTGGCGTATTCTGCTACCCTTCAGGGTCATGTTGGCAATGAATCCTCCAGCCCCAGTCAATTCTGCAGAAACCACAGCCCCAGCTGATACCTTGACCGCACGTCATGAGCAGCCCTGAGCCAGAACCACACACCTGAGCTGCTCCCAGATCCCTGGCCCTCAGAACCCGAGTGAGATAACACGCGTTTGTTGTTTTAAGCTGCTATATTTTGGGGTAATCAGTTATTCAGCAATAGATAAGCAATACATAACAGTGGTAACAGAATTAAGTTTGCCTACTGTGTGACTTTGAACAAGTCTCTTAACCTCTCTGGGCATCAGTTTCTTTCTTCACCTATAAAATGAGAGGAATGGACTTAGGCACTAGAATGTTACCAGAAAGAGACTTACAGATCATCTGAGTAGGCCATAAGCCCCTGAAGGCAGACCACTGGACACAAATGGGGACACAGAATGATTGAGCTTGGAAGCCGCCAGGAGTGGAGTAACGATAATGAGCCCACCATTCCCTGGTCATGTCCCCTAGGCCAGGAACGCATTATCGCATGAGATCCTCCCATCTAGCATGGGTTAGGCACTAGATTGCCTCATTCTACAGGAGAGAATATTAGGCACAGAGAGATATTGAGACAACAAGTCAGTGACAATTCCATCCTTCCATTCATCTGAAAGTTGTGAAAAATTTGCTTTGGTTTAGAAGTAACTGCTCCAAAAAGCAAAGCAGAAATTCTTTGCTCTTCTGCCATCACCTTGATTGCTCTCTGTACACCCACCCCACCATCAGCATCCTTTAGAAATCATCGCAACAGGATAATCTCCTAAAATGGCCTGATTCTACCTCCTGGGCACAAATTCCAAATTTTCAACCCCACTTGTCTTGGGAGTGTGGAGGTGGGGGCTGTGAATGCTGGTGGGATTTGGTGGCAGTTTGGGGAGCCAAACAGCAGCCACACAAGTGCCTTCCAATGGTTCATTTCCTGAGAGAGCCCTAAAAATAGGGCCGCTGAAAGTCTCCCCAGACTCATCGGAATCCGGGGTCTTTGTTCCCGCATCTGGAAACACATCAACCTGCCAATTGTGGTAATAGGGTCTACGAGGATGCTCTGGGCCTTCTCCACTGTTGGTTGGTGCAAGCTCTATGAAGTGCTGCTTTGTTTTTTAGTTTTTAAAGTCTCACTTTTCAGAGAAGATAAATCAAGTGTCAAACTATGTTATGAAAACCAACTTGGCAAGCAAGTTTTCCTGGAGAGGAGTAGGGATAGCTTTATTTTCCATTATCTCAGTGTAAAGCAAATAGATTTAGCCTTTTAAGATCTTCCTGTAAGGTCACCAGGAGCACGTGATTTAAACCATGGCCCTTGGCCGACTCTAGTCCAGAGCATGATCTAATCAGGCCTGGAATTCTCAAACAAGAAAGGGAGGGGGAAAAAACTGGCCTTGATCTGAGGGTTTCAAAGTTATCTCGGCACAAGGAAGTTTTCCCTTTCTGCAGAAGCCTCCTGGGAATCCTCCAAAGGAAGCTTAATTCCCAGCATCTTTTAAAGGTCCTTTTGTTCTGCTAACAGTGAGTGAGGTTAAGTCTGGGCAGACCAGACCCTGTCTTTATCCTTCTCCTGACAGGCTCAGACCCTTCTCAGCTTGATGGCTTTCCTTGGAATGTGAGTACTGAGCAATCTCGGAAAGTCCTTAACCTGCCTGAGCCCCCATTTCCCCGTCTGTAGGGCTGCGATCAGAACACATTGAAACTTAATCCTTTTTGTGAAAATTAAGAATAGTTGATGTAATGTGATCAGCACATTTCCAGGCACATCCCACTGAGTCATTCAGTAGAGAAGCAGTTGTGTGGTCAAGCGTGTAAGGACCACAGCTGGACACGCTGCATTTGCATCTCGACTCCATCACCTACCAGCTCCAGGCAAGTGACTTGGTCTCTCGAAGCCACAGTTTTCTCATCTGCTAAAGGGGGTGATAATGGTATGGCTGCCACCCCCAGTGCTGTTAGGAGGATGCAATGAGATAGTGTTTAGAATGTGCCCAGAACATAACAAATAGTAAGTATATGATAGTTATTACTACTGTGACTTGGAAAATGATGACAATGACAACCACAGCTACTGTTATTAATGTCAACTCCCAAGTATTATTTAGGGTTCTTTGATTATAAAACAAGGCAAATCACCTTTGGTTAACTTAAGAAAAAAGAAAAAAAAACTTATTGGGTGACTCTGAGATAGTTGTCATAATTGAAGGATAAGTTGAATGGCCAAGCTTTGGAAAGAATCAGGAGCAGGAGAGTAATATGGCAATATGTAAGGCACAGGAACTTCCAATGGTGTCTTCAAGGTGTCGCATTCAGGACAAATCAGCTCCACTAGGGTTCCACCTTTGAGCCACTGGCCCAACAGGGAGGGGTAATTTCCAAAGGAAAACCTAGCTGCTACCAAAAGCAGGGGGCTAACATACAAGCAAAAACAACTGATGCCAACTATGATTATGACCACCCCTACTACTATTCCTACTACTATTAATATTTATAATAATAATAGTTGCAGTAGTTGCTGCTAATATTATGCAGTAGTCCCCCTTTATCTATGGGGACATGTTCCAAGAACCCCAGTAGATGCCTGAAACTGCAGATAGTAGCAATCTCTCTCTATATATATATACACTAAGTTTTTTCCTTTACACACATATTTATGATAAAATTTAATTTATAAATTAGGCACGATAAGAAACTAACATAACTAATAATAAAATAGAACAACTATAATAATAAACTGTAATAAAAGCTATGTGAATGTGCTCTCTCTCTCTCCTCTCTCAAAAATATCTTACTGTACTGTAACATGAGTAACTGAAACCTCAGAAAGCAAAACCCTGGATGGGGGAGAACTACTGTATTCATTCAAGGAAGGGCAACACCAATCAAAACAACAGTGTCAATGAATATCTAAACCTGAACTTCATGGATACTGTGATTCCTATTTAACCAGACTAGCCATTAGGCTAGCACCTTTTTTTTTTTTTTCCGCTTTTGGAAAAATTTTAAGTTTTTCCAAAATTCTCTTATCTTTTGGGAAAAATATAATTTTCCCTTGATAAAACGAAGACCATCATTTCTTGTCCACTTCCTAAATTTCTGACACCGTACTAAACACTTGACATATTTTATCTCGCTCACCATATTGCCAGGTTTGCTCAGGAGAAATGATTAACCATTATTAAATAAAGTTTAATGGGAACAATAAAAACCAATGTTGAAATCATAATCATTTTTTATAATTGTTAATAATTAATGTCAAGCTATGATAGTTTTAAATTTTGCCATAAAGCCTCTTTATAGAGCGAATTGCTCATTCAATTCACCAGGACACACAATTAATTCCATGCAGCTACTCACCCTGGTTCACGCCCGTGCAGTTACTTCCCTGTGTGAGGAGCAGCGGGGTTACCAATCAACGCCTGCAGTTTCGAAGGCCTGTCCTTGTGATGTATTAGCGGTGAAGCAGGAGAAACAGATGCTCTTTAGGGCAACTCATGTTTGTTGGGTTATTAAGTGATTTCAATGCACAGGACTTCCGGATGCTGTCACAGCATTTAAAAATTCTTTAGGATAATTGTACCGCTTCTTCTTAAAACGGTGTCAACGTTTAGTAATTGAATTGCTGTTAGAGTCTTTAGCTAAATCCTTTTAAGGCTCATATTGAAACCATTGTTTGTTTTCCGTCTTAATAGAGAGCTGGTTTGTATGGAAAGGCAATGCAATACCCTTCGGGCTAGAGATCCATCACTAGTGCTGTGAAGGCCTGGGCTTCTCCTCTCAGCTGTCACTTGGTTCTCTGAGCCTCTCTCTCTGGAACTCAGATTCAGCTGTCCCAGAGCACCACAGCCTATCTCTTTGAGTCCCAAACCTTTTGGGAGAGACACATCATTCTTTTCATTACGAAGAGGTGTTTTTCCCGGAGTGGTGATGAGTTTGCACTGACTTCTCCATCCTTCACTGACATCTCTGCTGTGCCCGGCAGAACACATTTGTGATATCAGGAGAAAGGGGACAGAGTTCTTTGCAGCGCTAACTGTGACCAGAGGACCCATTCATCCCCAGCAAGCCGCGCCATGCCGGATATCACCAGCCCCCTTAGTCACACCCGAAGGAAGCTAGAAGTGGAAAGTGACTCTAAGAGTCTACTCATAGGAAAAGACCACACAGGCCATCAGGAGGAATGCAGCCATGCAGGGACCAATGGAACATACTTCAGCAGGAAAGCGATGGAAAGTCTTATTTCAGAATGGCATTGAAACCACTTAATAAAGGAAAAATTTCCAGAGGAATTCTCTCTCCACCCTTGCTGGCGCTGCGTGCTGGGTACCGAAGTACTTCCATTGGCCTCAAATCCTGTCTACAAACCTCGGGGCACAGGAAGAGGAAATGGGGGTGGGGCCCTAGAGACAAACTTATTCTATTTAATCATTTTGTAAGAGTTTAATCCTGTGCCTTTTCCAGCTCATTCTGTACATCTCCTCCCACAGATGAGGGTGAGAAATCTCATCATCTAACTCACACTAACGTGGCTGGGCATGAAGAAAGAACTGGCAGGACAAGGCAATGCCCAACTTGAGGGCAGATTAACAAGAAAAATAACTAGTCTGTGCTCCTAGTTGGATACTGTGTACCAGGTAATGCAGTTGCGTGACTTGGCTAGCCCATTAACCATCTTAAGAGGTATGAGCTGTTAAACTCCACATTTTACAGAAGAGGAAATAGACGAGGCTCAAAGAACCTAGGATTTGTCCAAGGTAAACCCAGCAAAAAATGGCCAGAGCTGAGACTCCTGCCTGGACGCCCCCACCTGGCATCAGCACGTCTCTGAATCTCATTAATAGCGCTGTGGTTCTCCATCCTTGCCACACATCAGAACCACCTGGGCAACTTTTAGAACTACAGAGGCTTGGATTCTTCCCAGGAAAATTAAACCAGAATCTCTGGTGGGAAGTAAGCATGTTTTTAAAAAAAGACCCCAAAGGTGATTCTATGTGCAGCCGAGGTTGAGGACCACTGGGACCGGGTGTGCTACTGATGCAGGAAATCTGAACTAGCTCCTCTTGCTTCCTCGTGTCTGCAGCCAGACCTCCAACAACCAGAGCTCCCTCTCTGCTCCTCTGCCCCGTCCCAGACCAGAGGGCAGCCGACGCCCCTGCCCGGCCGCGCTCAGGGAGAGCGTTAGGCCACAGCTAGGAACAAGACCTGCTTCCCCAGCCAAGAAGCCAACAAATTTGTCTCTGCATCTCCCACAGGGAGGTCGAGAGAAGATCAAAGAGGAGTCAGAAAGGAAATGAAAGGGCGCAGGATAAAATATTTGGTGATCAATCTGGAGGCCATTGGGATGCTGCAGGAAAGATTAACTGGAGGGGGAGGGACTGATACTGGAGAGGGGGAGGGAGGGCCACGCTCTGGAGCCGGCAGTGCCCTGGGGGCCAGGAAGGGTTCCCCCCTGCCACAGGGTGAGAGAGATCCCAGGGGTAGACAGGCTCAGTCCAGCTATGCTAGGGTGGGAGGAAAGAGGCTTCTCTCCCAATGGGCACAGATAGACTGGTTTTCAGGTTTCCTTAAATAATCCCACATCTGGGCCATTACAACAGCCTTCTAACTGGTCTCCCTGCCTGCCGTCCATGCCCCCACTCCCCCCTCCTTTCTCCACAGGGCCAGAGTGATCTTTCTTCCTCAACTGCAGAGCAGCTTAATCCTCTGTTCAAAATCCATCCTGTGGGAAGGGCTCAATCTTTTGGTACAAATACAAAGGAAAAAAGTCCTCAGAAATAAAACTTTGGAGTTCTTTAAAAAAAAAAATCCATCCTGGCCTCCTATTGTCCCCAGGATAAAGTCCAAATGCATCAAGGTGGCTAAAACACATGCAGGGTATTTCCTCTCCCAGCCTTTCTTCTACCCAAACAAGCTGGCTTTGTCTTGCTCTGGGCCTCTTTGCAGACTGCTGTTTCCTCCTGAAATTCTCCCCACTCCACTTTTTATTCATCCTTTAAGGCTCAAGTTAGACATTACTTCCTCCAGGAAGTCTTCTCTGATTTCTCCAGAGTGTATAAGTGCGTATTTTAACTCTTATTATACTGGATTATAATTGCTTATTTCTAGTCTGGGCAACATAGCAAAATCCCATTCCTACAAAAAATAAAAAATGTAGCCATGTGCAGCGGCACATGCCTGTAGTCCCAGCTACTCAGGAGGCTGAGGCAGAAGGATTGCTTGAGCCCAGGAGGTTGAGGTTACAGTGAGCTATGATTGTACCACTGCACTCCAGCGTGGGCAGCAGAGTGAGACTCTGTCTCTAAAAATATATAAATAAATAAATACTTGTTTCTTAGTGTACCTCCCATTAGATGTAAACTCCTTCAAGTAGAAAATATTACAATGATATTTCTAACACCTGGCACAGTTGTTTGAGGGGAAAATGTCCCCAGCATTAGAAGGAAGGAAATACCTATAAAGAGTAGATTGAGAATAGCCTATCAAAACAGACATCTCCTTCGCTAGCAAAAAAATTCCCAGTGCTTTAGAGCAACGCTCTAGAATCAGAGGTCCTGATTTGACTTTGGGACTTTTCAGGGAGATCATAAACTCAGGCTCCAAAGGACTAGAAGAGTCGCAGAAGAATGAGGGAGGAAATGAGGAAACCAAGGCTCTAAGAAGTTTGCTAGGAAGTGCCCGGGCAGATGGTAGCCCCAATCTGGCTTCTCTGGAGCCCACATCTTAACCACAGCACCCAGCAGTCTGTCCTGTCCACTCAGACACTGCAGGATCTCCCGGCTCTCGGCTGAGCACGTGCTGCTCTGTAAAAGTGGGTTTGTGATCTAGTCCCCTGTGAGGGAATCACAGTATATGCACTGAAGCCTCAAACGCTGCCTATTCCAGTTTATAATATCCTCCAGCACCCACATTCCGCAGCCCCAGGCTCTCACCAGAGGGCTTCAGCCTGCCTGCAACTTTGTCTCCTCTGCGGTGGTGTGAGGGACCACGCCCATCGCTCCCCAGGGGGGTGACTCCCTGAAAGCAAGAGGGTCATAAGAGTAGCAGTTGTCAAATTGGGCAAGTTCTACCCAATGATTCACTCTGCTTTATATTTAACCAGTCTCTGAATTCGAAGTCAAAGAACTCCAA
The DNA here is from genome assembly GCA_963574435.1 of Cheirogaleus major. NCBI lineage: Eukaryota > Metazoa > Chordata > Mammalia > Primates > Cheirogaleidae > Cheirogaleus > Cheirogaleus major. The sequence continues at coordinate 20,527 of CAUYPO010013784.1, forward strand.
TTTGTTTTTTTGTGTGTGTTGTTTTTTGTTTTGGGGTTTTTTTTGTTTGTTTGTTTGTTTGTTTTGAGACATAGTCTCGCTCTGTTGCCCAGGGCTAGAGTGCTGTGGTGTCAGCCTAGCTCACAGCAACCTCAAACTCCTGAGCTCAAGTGATCCTCCTGCCTCTGCCCAGCCTCCAACTTGAACATTGGAGCTGTACTTTGAGACCTGTGTAACTTTGGAAATGTCATAACCCTGAACCTCGGTCTCTTCATCTGCAGGGTGGCATCATACTTGCCCCATAGGACTAATATGGAGAAATAGATTCAATGATATGACAGGTTCCCAGGACACTGAATACACCTGGGCCATTTGGGTGCTGGATACAGGTGCCCAGGTTAGGGGACAAGCAAAGGCCGGAATCCAGCCCGGCTTCTGCTGACCAAGCCTGTGCCCATAGCTGCATCCACCCAAAGGGGGCATCTTTTAGTAGCTTGCACAAATGTACCCTAAACATGGTCCTAGCAGGACCTAGTATATGTTAGGTCTCAGTAAAGGTTAATTGGATCTTAAATTCTTTATTATCCACACAGAGAGAAAATAAAAATGCTTGTTGCTGAAATAATAATAATCTAGCCTACTTTCCTGGTGTAGCAATAGAACAGAATAGTTTAAAACAAAAGCTTTGGAGTTAGTCCAGGATTTGAGTCCCCATCCTGCCACAACTATGCTGAATGATCATAAGCAAGATGCATAACCTCTCTGAGTTTCACCTTCATCATCTGCGAAAAGGGAATAATTTGGGAGGATTAATGGTGACTATCATAATTACTATCTCCTGAATACCTCATGTTTTAAGTGTTCCGGGACCTGGCTTTATGGGGAAGTAGACCCCAGATCACCAGAGGTAATCAAATATTCATTATTGTAATTGGTATTTATTAAAGTCTTAATGTGTTCTAGGCTCTGCGGGGCTTAAACCATCTATGGAGAATTTTCTGTTTACCAGATAATGTGCTAAGTTCTTCATACACGTGATCTCATTTACACCCTTAACCACCCTATGAAGCAGGTACTGTTATTATCCGCTTGGAGCGAAACTGACAAACTAGTTAGGAAAGCAGTGGATTAACACTTGAAACCATCTGAGTAAGCACAAAACGACTAGGGACAGATCGCATTTCTGAAGACAAGTACAAGGATGTACTTTGGGCAAGGTGGGAGCTAGGAATTGGCGTCAGTTGTTGGAGGAGGCAACCTAAGATATCTATCGCTAGAGAGTTGGTATAGAAATATAATGACATATTATACAGCAGTCTAAACTAATAATTTATACCTAGAACTGGAGATCGATCTCAAAAACCCTGTGAAGTGAAGAAGGTAAGAAATAAGGTGAGATTTAGAGTATAACAAAATAGGATAGTATGTGCCAAATTGCAGGGTGATGTTGGGGGCTCCCCTGATCTAGGGTGGCTTCTCAGCCCTGGGAGCATCCATCATGGACATCTCAGCCCTGGGCAGCCCCAGACTCACCCACTCATTCCAGATGCTGTCACTTAACAGGCACAAAAAAAAAAAATGCTGATGGCTGGTCCGAGTGCAGTGGTGTTTACAACTAATTGATCACAACCAGTTATAGATTTATTTGTTCCTTCTCAACTCTCACTGCTTCGCTCAATTAGCCTTTAAAAAAAATAACAGTGGTGGTACTAATTGATCAACCCTAACATGCACAAATGGGAAGTAACGTTCACAGGGTGTCGGGCAGGTGTGAGCAGGGAGTAGGGGACGGGTAAATCCACACCTAGAAGATGCGGTGTGTGCTGTCTGGGGGATGGGCACACTTGTCGGGCAATGCAAAGGCAATTTATGTAGCCAAAGCATTTGTACCCCGTAATACTCTGAAATGAAAAATAAATAAATAAACAGTGGTGAGCAAAACATGGACCCTTCCTCAAGCTGCCACAGCCTAGGGTGGGTTCCCTGAATGAAAAAGTTCTGCTAGAAGATTGTCTCCACTACATGCGAGCTTCTCTCCCACAATTATCCTGGGTTGGTAGATTTATTTTTCTCTCCCAGATGGGCCCATATAAAATGGAAAAAATAAAGACCCGATCAATGTGGGGAGTGACATCATCTGGGAACTGTTTAGGCCATTCTGAAGAAGCTTGTTAACCAGTATAACACGTCTTTCAAAGATGACTGTCCTGTCCTGCTCGTTGAGTTAGAAGGGACCATGTGGGGTAAGGAAAAATAGGTTCAGCATTCTGTTCAAGCATCTGGACCACCCTCAGCTCTATATAAGGCCTCCAACAGTGCAGCCTGGTTTTTGGTAAAGACAGGCATATCTTAGACCTGCAAATACTGGGAGACCAGGACCTCTTCCAGCCTCTGCACAGCTCCAAGGTCCTGTTGGCTGCTACCAGTGTACATTTGATTGTCAAACTCCTCATACCTTAGCAATACCTGTGGCAAATGCATCCTCCAAGATAGCCTCAGGACCCCTCATGTGCATGTTCTATAATACGACTCCCAAATCTCCAGCCAGTAAAAGGGCCACTTCTCAGAACTGATTCTTGGCTGTGAGATCTAAAGACCACTTGACCATCATCTGCCACCCTCCAAAGTTTGGTCACCCAGAAAATAAGGACTAGTGTTGTGCTACACAGTAACTCTCCAATAGCTGTCTTCATGGGGACTCCTAGGACTCTGAACAGGACTTCATAGGACTTAACCATGAGCTTTGGTTGGTGTGCAATTTAAGAGACAATGAAAGACTCAGTGACATGGAGAGAAACCAAAACTTGAAGCCAGGGGACCATCTGTATGGATTTATTTAAAAGGGGGGAGCAAACAGGGAGTGGCAACAAAAGAGAACTCAGAGACTTGGCTGGGGCTGGTTTGCGGAGGGGTGGCAGGCACTGAAGCCACCAGATCAGAGTAGGAAGTGCTCTCCTTGGACATCCTAAGGCTCAGCTTGAGTGATGAGGAAGCCATTAAGGTCTTTGAGCTGCGTGGGGCAGCATAAAGACCACCGGGTGTTACTCAAATTCAGTAATGAGAAGACTACCCTGATTGTGTAATGACAGAACCCATCTTTCTCTACAAACTTGGGTTTTCATGCACTGGATTTAGATTCCTAGGAAATCAGAGACAGAAGGGCAAATCACCCCACTGACTCCACCCAATTTTTCAGACGGGAAAACAGTCCCAGGGAGAGAAAGTGACTTGCCCAAGCCAGGGACATCACTAGAGCCTAACAGGCTTGGAAGAAGTTGCTGTCTTCCTTTGCTTGGTCATGGAACTAATTACCCCTTGTAAAAGATCAGGTCATGACTCTTGCTGGCCTCAACATCCCATCTAATGGAACGTGAATATTGGCTAAAACTTCCGAGTTCATTCAAATTGATCCTTTGATTTCACAAATGGGGAAACCATCATTCTAGTTACAAATGCCTATGGATCACTCCTCCAAACAACCAAATACCTTTGGGGCCCCAACACCAAACAGCAAGCCCCATAACACCTGCAGGTGGTTGGCCACCCAGATGGTGAAGCACTGCTTCCTAATGACACTAGGACTTGGGTTTAGAGAAAATCTCAATGGCCAAGATGTGGAAGGGCCAAGGTCTAGGGTCAGGGCTGCTGAAGATAACCAAATAAAATGTCTAGAAACCCACATGCCCCCTTTTGGGAGCAATTCTGGTTGCTGTTTCTATCACCAGCCTGGGTTTTTACCTCTCTCTCCCTCCGATTTTGGACACAGGTTGGAAATGTAAGCTCTAGTCTGTCCTTGTCTTTCTCTTCCCTATGGCCTAATCTAACTGTTATTCAGGCCATCCCTTAGAAGAGCTACATTCCCAAGGCTCATCCTTCAATCCCCACCATAATGATTTCCCAATCCAGCCACCGATTAATTTCATTTCACCCCGGATCCTGCTTGGCCTGTGGCTCTCAGCCAACAACCTCCCATATTTATGACCCAAGCCCCAGACCTCACAGGGGCTGCCTGATCACGATCCTTCCATCCAGTCACCCACTCTCAACACCTCTGAGTGTGAGAAGGGCAGAAAAACCTCCAGAATTCTTTTAGAACTGAGAGGTCATCTTTTACTCCAGTGAAAGATTTCAGAAGAAGCTCTTGTCTCCAAAGACAACTTTAAATCTTGTCACGCAAGGAACAGAAGTAGTCAGGACTTCAGACCCATAGAATCATGATTCTTAAGAATTCACCTAGGTCTCTGTGTTTTGCAAATTCTTCAGCGGGGATTGCCCTATGCACTCTTCTCAGGAGCCACTAGACTTCCTTCAATAAGACAATGAGACCTGGAGAAGGTAAGTCTATTTGCTCTGATGTTTATCTGCTCATCTTACTGTAACAGGGCCTGTTGTGTGTTCACCTTCCCCTGCAAGCTCCTCGGTGGACTTCATCTAAGTGATTGTGCTCTGGCCAAAGGAATGTGGGGTAATTCATGCGTGCCACTTCCAAGCCTCGCCCATAACACAGCAAAGAGACTCTGCTATCTCTCTCTTGCCTCATCTGCCAGCTGGAGAAGACTTCAAAAATCTAGAAGAGGGCAGGGCTGAGAAAGAAGGATCTGAGTCCATAAGTCACCACTTGGAAAAGAGCCAACCACAAACACCCATGTCAAACTGTTGCAAAAGTGAAAAGCAAATGTTACAGAGTTAAGCTCCAGAAATGTGGGGATAATGTGTTGTAGCAGCTAGGCTACTTTGACTAATAGAATTCATGACTCTATTTTCCAGAGACAATAACCTAAACTCAATGACCTAAAGTCAACTCAAGACAGAATAACCTTCAAGAATCTGTCTATTTATGATGAAAGCATCTTGAGAATAACAGATGGTAAGAAAATATTTGTAACATATTTTATATCCAAGTAGTTATTATGACTGAAGAACAAAGAGTTCTAAATATATCAAAGGATATAAACATAATTCATGGAATTACAAATGGCGTGTAACTGTATGAAAAGATATCCAACTTCATTAGCAATCTGGGGAATGCGAATTAAAATAGCAATGAGATATAAGTTTTCACCAATTAGATTAGAATAGACCAGATTAGGTTAGCTTGATAATATTCAGTGTAGGCAAGAGTTTGGGGAAAAGAGCATTCCCAGATACTTTAAATAGGATTATAAATTGCTACAATTTTTTGAACATGTGGCTCTATCTATCAAAACACAAAATGTGCTTCCTATCAAAATGTGAAATGCATGTACCCTTTGGCTCAGCAATCACACTTCTGAAATATTTACATAAAGACAAAAGGATTATGTGAAAGGATTACTCATTGTAGCATTACTTGTAACATCAGAAAACCACCTACATAATTATCAACATGAAAATAGTTAAATAAATTATGGTATAGCCGCATGTACCATATGAGACATTATGCAGCTGTTGAAGAACTGCAGAAACTGTCATGCAAACAAAGAAGGTAAGTTTAGGACTGTAAATGAGTATATGTGCATGTGTAACAATTACTAGATGGGACTTCTCCTATTGCCTTTGAATTCTGCCAATGCCCCAAACTGAAAACGATAAGTGACAAGTACTTATGGATTCTGAGGAAAAGTTTTAGACTTACCCACTCACAGAGGTCCTCCACGATCAAGTCCCTTTGCCCACTGAGGGAGTCATAGAAGAAAAGGTTGAGATCACATAGAGAAGATTTCTCTTGAAGGAAATTTACAGGCATCGGGGAAACGATTATGTTTCTCCTCCCTTCCCCTTCAAAGTGAGGACATGCTCCCCAAGAGAACTACTCGTGGAGTATGAGTTTGTCTGCCAGGAGAAGTGGCTGCATCTCAACCTTCAGCTTAATGTATCCTGGGAACAACATACAAGCCCACCACCTGGTGTTGTTACCTGAGTAGAGCACTAAGGAGCTCTAGGACAATCTGAACTATAGCCCCAAGAGTTTTAGTGGTCTGGACAGGGAGATAGAAATTCCTACCTCTAGCCTAGAGAATATAATGATGGGAGGTTGGCTGGAGCAACCTGTGATATTGAGATGAGGAGAGAGGGTAGTGGTGGAACCCACCTGTATGTGCAAGGTTGGGTGTCAAGGAGGCATGAGTTTTCTTCTGGGCTCCATCCTGCTCATCCCTAACATTTCCAGGGCCCACAACAAGAGTACAAATGGAGGCCCACATACCCTATGTCTAAAGAGTTTAAAGTATAATTCAAGCAAAATAAAACATATTGTATCATTCTACCTTGACAAATACATCCTTATAAGGGCCTGGAAAGCTGGATTCAAATAGAAGATTCTCATAATCCTTGGAGTTCACTCCTGAGTACAGAGGCACGATGAAAGCTGGCCCTGCCAAGCTTCCCAGCAAGCAGCACCCCTTGGCCACCCGCAGGCCTAGCAGTGTACACACCTGGAATGAGGCCCAAGTGATACTAAGGAGGAAAACCACAAGGGCCTTGAAGTGGGCTTGAGGCAATTAAGGCAGTGAATTCTGGAGTTCCATTATCCGAAATGAGGTCTAGAAGAGCTGTTTGTGCTCCAGGTGGGAACATGCTTGTGGAGAACAGACTGAGTTCTCGCCCAGTCGAAGAGCCGCAGGCAAGAGAAGGAAAGAGCAGGGCCCTAAAGCGTGGGGTCCATGGCTGGCACCATCTTGCGCAAATCTGAGGGACGACTGGGCCAAATGAACTCTGTGGAGGGTGAGTGGGGCCCGGAGGTGAGTGGACCTCAGGGTGTACCCTCGGAGGTGGGGCTCAGGTTTGGGGAGCAATAAGCTTATCCAATGGTATAGAGGAGATTTTCCTGAGGAGCCAGCGTTTGGGGACCTGGCACACAGAGGACAACAGTGCAAGTCCAGCAAGATGTTGCCTTTTCCTTCCGATTCCCTCTTCCCCGCCCTGGGGGAGCCAAAAGCCACAGAGGACAGCAGGGTGCAAGCAGTTTGAAAGAACAGATCATGTCACCACGGCCCCCCTTCCCCAAGAGGTCAGGACTGAGCTGGGGTCAGAGGTTGGGGGTGGGGGCAGGGAAAGAAACTGTGAATTCCATGAGAGACTGAAGACTTACTTTACACTGGACTGGATGTTTTAATACCTGACAGTGACCAGACAGCTATAAGGCCATCTCAAATGCCTTCAAGAGATTGAAAAGGGAAATTATTAGAGCACATTTCAAGTAAGCATTGGGGGAAAAACTTGTACTAATTACTGACTGCACCCTACCAAGTCCCACCCACTCAATAATAAAGAAACCCAAACCAGTTAGTCACACACTTGTATGTGGTATAGAGGAATTTTATGATGGTTGCTGTAGTAGTGGTTACCCCGGAAGAGTAAGAATGAGAAGGGGGAGAAGCGATTTTAACATTTCAGTGCACACGTTCTGAATTACTTTTGTTTAAAGAAAATGTCCAGAAAGGTGTATGAGGTTTTGAATAATGTATAATGGCTTCCATTTGCCCCATGAAACACTTAGCAAATCTCTTTGACCCAAGAGAAAGGGCTAAAAACCCAAAAAACCCAAACACGAGATCTAACTTGCATATTACATATTTCCCTTCCAAATGTTGCCGTAAGGCCAAACTCGACGATTTTCCTAGGGAAAAAGAAGTTGTTTATTATTCCAGTGGTTGCCATGGCAGCCAGCGTTTCCATGTTTTCGTCCTTTTCTCTCCAGACGTCACTCCACTAATACAAGTTCCAGACCTGCAATCCCAGGCACTTCAGCCAGAAGGAAACGTCCTGGTGCTGCTGTAAAATGAACCGAGAAGGCCAGGCCTGCGGTCGGAGTCACAGTTCCAGCATTTTCCATCCCTGCATCAGCGAGGAAGAAGAGTGGAGCCTGTGTCTGCACCCGGCGGGGCAGGAGCCTGAAGAATTTTCATCCAGCTTCACCGTCTACCACCCTCCTCCACCTCTGGACACCGCTGGTCTCAGACATCAGAACAGAGAGAACTGAGATCGACTCCTTAAGAATGATAAAAAGCAAAAAAATAAAAAAGAAGAAAATAGAAACCAGTTATTTGAGAGCTTGACCCTGGTCATATTTACATCAGTGTAATGAAATGAAGAATCAGGGTAATCCTTTGAATCTCAGTAAGACATCTGTTATCTAAATATACCACGTCCCCAGCCTCGGTGGGGTGGTGTGGCCCTTTCATTTATCATTCAAATAGAATAGTAAGTGAACAGGCCACCAGAATCAATACCATTGCCCAGATACCTCTGAGGATTCTCCCCAAATCTACCCCATTTGTTCCAGTCACCTCATATCCTGATTTTGTGTTTCTGCTGAATTATTTCTCTCCATTCCATGACATTTCCTCTGATTCTTGGCTCCTCTCCCTGGTCCCTCTTGTCACATGCCAAACATCATCCCACACCCTCAACCCTTCCAAGTACCCTAAAGTTGTGTGCAGCAAACTTTTACTGAAGGTTATAAGCAGCCAAGTTACAGCATAGCAAAATATAAGAACTGGACTCAATTGTAACCTCATATGCTTAATATGCCTAGAACATCCCTGGAAGCACATGCTACAGAGAAGAACATGGAGGTGGGATGGTAAAGAGAATTTAATTCATCCAGCAAATACTGATTGAGTGCATAATGTACACTAAGCATCATTCTAAGTATTTGGGATGCATCAGTGAACAAAACACACAAAAGTTGCTGCCTTCACAGATTTTATTGCATCAAGGGGAGACAAAATAAACAACAAATAAGCAAGTAGACTCTATAGTATCCTAAGCTCAGGAGTGCATAATGTGGGAGAGGTACAGTTTTACAAAAATAGACAGAAAGCCCTCATCGAGAAGGTAGCATTTGAGCAAAGGCTTGAAGGAGGGGAGAGGAGCCAAGAGGATACATGGGGGAAGAGCACTCCAGGGGCGAGGAACAGCCAGTGCAAAGGCCATGAGGCAGGAGTACACCTGGGGTGTTAGAGGAGCAGCCCAGAGGCAGGTGCGACAGAAGAGGGAGAGAAAGTGCACAGGAGGTCAGAAGGGTAAGGCCAAGGAAAGCCACGATCAGGACTTTGAGGTTTTCTCAGAGTAGGATAGGGAACCACTGGAGGGTTTTAAGCAGAGGAATAATATGATCCGACTTGCGTTTTAGCAGAAATACTCAGGCTGCTGGGTTGCGAATAGACTGCTACTCCCTACACATAGCAGGGAGCCCGGTTAGAGGCAAACGTAGTCATTCAGCGGATGGTGGCTCCCACCAAGCTGGCAGCAGATTCTGGATTTATTTGGCATCAGAATTTCCTAATGAGTTGTCGGCTCCCCCAACCCCGAGTCTTAAGACTTTATATCCAGACCAACTTATGCTTGCCCGACCAGACTCAGCCAAGGGGACCTTCCCTTTCTCAATCCAAAAAGTCCATCAAGGCTAATCCAGGTGATTTTCTTCACAAGAGAACCACCTGCTTTGAAAACTAAATTAAATATAAATACGGTGAAATGAAAAATATTGAATTAGCCCTTCCACCGGAATGTAGAAATGCAGCCAGCCACTCTATTCGTTAAATTACAATTTTTCACACTACACAAAAATCCCGACGCCCCCACCCCCAGCAGCATTTCCTCCCACAGGCAAAGGCTTAATTAACATAACCCAAAAGCAATTTGGAGAAAACACAAGTGGAAAAAATTCTTTGCCTTAATTGGATTAATTTTTCAAGGAAAACTATATTTGAAGGCTAAATTATTTGCATAATTGTCTTAATTCTTCACTTAATTTAACTGGTTTATACCAAGTCAGAGGCAAAATGGTTTAATTCGAGGAGATGAGTCCTAACTGGCAGTTAGAATGTATGTGTCCATGGCCAATTATTTTAATTAAGGTTCAATTTAGAAGCCAAGGACATTCTTTCCTCATCTACAAGGGGCAAATGTAATGGGTTCATGAGAAAGCAAATGATTTTCTGACGTGTCCTGCATATAAGGCTTTCAGGGAGTACCCTGTGAGCATACCACAGCTCCCAGTCTTACTTTCTGGTCTTGGGGTCTATGATTCTCAGGGAAAGCACCTCTGGTTCCTCTCTTCTGGAAAGTTCTCCACTAGCCTTTGGAGCAACCCTACCCCGATCCAAAGAAATTGGTCTTGCCCCAGAATCCATCACCCCTCCCGCAGCAGGCAGTATCCCCGAGTAGAATTCATGTAAACTGAGTCAGAGCTGGAGAGAGCTCCAGCAAGATTCACCCCTGCCCTCTGACACCTTAAGGACCATGAAATATTCCAGAATATTTTTTGCTATGCTTTTGAAATTGATCTACAAATGGTAGTATCTTAAGCTCTTAACCATGATACTCTTTACCTTGTGTTCAGTATTCATAGCTGTAATTTATGGAAACACAAGGTAAGGAGTACCATGGTTAAGAGCTTAACATATGGATCCCAATAGAGTCCTTAAACCTATTCTACCTTTTAGTAATTTTAAGACTTTAGGCAAGTTATTTAAAACCTTTTTTAATCATAGGTGTTCTTTTTTAAAAGGGTAATAGAGTATATACCTCACAGTGTTGTTGTGAGAATTATAAGCAGTAATAAAAGTAAAAAATGTACAAGGCTAATCTATAAAGTGCTGGTTATATCCCAATGATTCACAGTCTACACAGTCACAGTCCTATGGGTTGAAACTTTTGCAAAATAGTTTCCATATTATTGATAAAGAAAACATTTTAATCCATTTGTACATTACACAGATGTTTTAATTTTAAAAATATGTGGCTTATTTTGCAGTAATGTGAAGTTATTGCCTAGGCCCATATTTATATGATGGGAAACCAATATTTTGGGACAATAAAATGGTCCATATATCTTTGCATGTTATCATGATGAACCATTTTGAAAGTATACAGCTTTGAAATCTGTCCCGAATCCAAGCTATTTTCACTAAGTGTTTTGAAGTTAAATAGAGTGAGACTTATCCAGAAATCTTGACACTCAGATAAATAGGTTTCTAAAGAGTTTTAAATTGTTTAGATTAAAGTTCTTTAATTTTAAATAAATATAAAAATGCTACAAAAATATTTTGTCTAAGTAGTCTGGTTTCAAAAAACAGTTTGAAACCAAATAGGCTTGCACTGTCTTAAAAAAAACTACTTATGTGTTATGAAAACCACATGAAATAAATCCCAAATCAAATAATTTTAAGGAAAGCATTCCAAAACCAGCATTTTGAAAAGCTTTCCAAATTTAACCATTGATGACAATGAGTCTCAAAATTCCAAAGAAACCAATTACCAGATGTAAGCTTCATGTAGTTCAAACTTTATAAAATATCTTACTCTTTTCTACTCCCAGTTTATTTTAAAATTTTTCCCTAGAAGACCCAGTAAATGCAGGTACATTTTAGCAACTAACAACATGCGGAGAAGAAAGATATCATAACAGGAAGAAGAAAGGACCTGTTTTTAACTGAAGCCCAGGTTTGAGTTCCTTTGCTGCCATATACTATGTGTAGCATCTTGAGATCATTACTATTCTTTTTAGAACTGCAATTTCTGTCTTAGACTGGGTTCCCCCAGAAAGATATGGTCAAGAGCTTTCATGCAGGTAGTTTAGGAAATGGCCTAGGGAAAGGATTGAGAACAGAAAAAATAAAATAGGAAAAGAGGAAAAGCCATTACAGGGGGATATTCTGGAGTTGGCCACCAATGTGGATAACCGGGCCCAATTGTGCAGGGACCTTCTGGGAGCCATGTTGAATGACCAAGGGACAGAGGAGGGGACAATTCCTGATGGGTTCCATTCTCCCCAGCAGCATACCTGCTCCCAGGTCATGCATGCATAAGTGCCAGGTGGGTTCCCACAGACTTTGCATGTTAGAGAAGTCCTGAGGTGGAAAGCAAGAAGGGTGAGATACAGACGATAGGAGGTGTGGTCAGGTTACACCTATGCCAAGCTGGTTGCTGCAGCAATAGCTGGAATGAATGGTGGACACAAGAGGATGTGAGGCGAGGCATGAGAGATGCCCAGTGCATTTTCCTCATCTATGTAATGGGGGTAAAACTAGTATTTGCAGAGCCTGTGCTTCAGCATGTGCTATTCCTCGGACTAAGACTACCTCTGTTTCTGTCTGCCTAGTGAACCTCATCATCTAACTCTTCATCTCTCTGAACCTTTTTCTGATCTGAAGCAAAAGGCTCCCTTCCCCTTTTTCTGCCTTCCTCCAGGCTCTAGAGCAAGAACTTCTGTCCTCTCCATCCCAAAACCCTACCACCACCACCACCAATCCCCACCCTCCCTTCCTGGTGAGAACAAGTAGTTTGTCCCAACTGTGAGATCAGGAAAAGCTCTCTTTTTCAGGTTTACCTTCATGCTTCTCCTTCTCTTAGGTAAACACATCCCAGTCAGGGGCCAGGGCCTGATTTATAAGGTAGATTAGTCCAAGCCAGGCAGGATGAAGCAGATTTCACTTTCCCTGAAGATGTGGGAGGGAAAGAGGAGCAAGTTCAATTCCGGCCACTTTCTCCCATCTCATTTTACCAGCTAGTAATCTGCTATGTTGATCCCATCTGACACTTCAATCTAGTTCTCATTTTGTCCCTCTGTTGTAATACAAGTGATGCAAGAGCAGGGATCTTTGTTTTGTTCACTGATGTATCCTAGATGCCTGGATCAGAGCCTGGCACACAGGAGGTGCTCAGAAGTTATTTGTTTAACAACTTAATGAACTCACAGGGGAAAGGGGCATGATTAGCACCTCAGACACCTTGATCACCTCTTCCACACGGAAGTGGACTGTCCCTTTTGTGTTCCCTTAGCACCTCCTCTTACAACACTTAACACATTATACTTATGTCATAGGACTCTAGGTCTCATGTTTTGGAACTTCCCAGGGACAGGAATTTTGTCTTCTACTTATCTTTGATTCCCAAGTGCCAAGCAGCATGGGGACTGGACCCTAGAATGAATGAGAAAGAAAAGGGATGCAATCATATCACATTTTAACTTCTATTATTTCTAATGCCAGAGAGTCTTTTGTTTTAAAGTTAGAATGTGTGACTAATGAATCACTCCCAAGATTTTTCCAGAAATCTAAAGAGAAGAATGGAAAAACAAGATAAGCCAAAAGGAAAAGCCCAAAGGACAAATATAGACAATGACTCCTGACCCTTCAGCATCTGTTCTTGATAGCCAAGAAGCATGTGTGACTCAAGAGGAGGGTGTAAATTTCTTTGAATATTTGCTAAAATTATCAAAACTATGATACAAGGAAAGAAAAGAAGAGGACCCAAGGAAATAAAAACAGAAGCTATTAAAACTTTAAGGAATTATAAGGATAGAAAATAAGTGGTACTTTTGGCAAATAGCTTCCCCCAGCCTCCTCATCCACCTCTTCACCCTGCCATCCTTCATAGACATCACTCATCAGAGTAGTCATTTCAGTCAAGGATGGACCACATTTACCATGGTGGTTACATCATCTTATAATGCTGTATTTTTACTGTACCTTTTCTATGTTTAGATATGTATAGATACACAAATACTTAGCACTGTGTTAATAATTGCCTACAATATTCAATGCAGTAACATGCTGTACAGGTTGGTAGCCTAGGAGCAATAGGCTATACCTTACAGCCTAAGTATGTATGTATACCTCTACAGTGTTCACACAAGGATGAAATCACCTAAGGACACATTTCTCAGAACATATCCTAATTGTTAAGCAACACATGACTGTACTTGTTTTGAAATCACCTATATTAAAGTAATGTAGGGCCATAAGGCAAGAACTGTGGTAGAAGACTGATTTCTACAGAAGTATAGGCATACCTAAAAGTTAACCAGCCATTGTTTCATCTATTGCCTTCCTGTAGTTGCTTACTGGTTAGGAGTCAGGTATCCCTGACTGTCATAAAACTTGTAACTTTCCTAATTGCTTCTATAGATAACACCCCATTATAAAACCTAAGGCAGGTCTTTGAGATATTTTCCAGACTCTGTATCAGGGGGTGGGGGGAGAACCAACTGACACCAACCAGACCACTGGCCATACTTGAGATCTGATTCAACAGGTCCTGTGACCCTCTACCCAGAGACTGTCTCAGTGCAAGAAGACAATTTCTGCTTCCCAGCCTTACGAGTCCATCCCCAGCCAATCAGCAGACCCAATTCCCTAGCTGCCAAACTACCATTAAAAACCCTAGCTCTGAAATTCTTGGAAAGACGTATTTGAGAAGTTCCTCCCATCTCCTTGCTCAGTGCCCTGCAATATTAAACTCTTTCTCCACTGCAACCCCTACTCTCTTAGTATATTGGCTTCATCCTGTGCACAAAGAACCCCGTTAGGCTGTACCAGTCTCTATCAAGGGCTCAAAGTCCTCCCAACCAGCATGGCAGAAGAACTATATTTGCTATTCCTGGTCTAGATCAAGAGTTCCCAAACCTGGATTAACTTCAGATTCACCTGGGGAGCTCCTTAAACCTTCAGATGTCTAAACTAGCTCTCCAAGGTCCTGGTATAGTGAATAAGACTGGCGCATGGGAATCTTAAAAGTCTTCCTATGAGGAGTGTTTGAAGAAAAAAAACTTTTCTTTTACCCACTTAGGCTCAGTACTTAGAAGCCTGTGAATTAAACTGACAACAGGCAAATTAGCAAGAGAAAAAGCAAACCTAATCACATACTCACTTTAGTTCACAAAGCAATGTGACTCATGGAGGTGGTTAGAGTCTGGGCTTATATACCATCTTAATAGGGGAAAGGAAGAGGAAGGGCACTTATGGGAAAACAAATAACTTTTTGGAAAGATAAATGGGCCCTTAGAGGAAGTGATGAGAAATATGATAGTTTCGTGACAATGTCTGTCTGGGTATGGTGCTGACTTCTCATCTCTAGTGATAAGAGTCAATCTTCCCAAGTTGCTCCCAGGAAAGGGATTTATGACAATCAAATTCTTTGGAGAGGCTCTGCTTTTAGGCAGATAAAGAATTTCAGGAACCAAATGCCTTTAGCTCAAAGTAATTTTCGTGCTACAATGACATATTCTGGACTCCTTCAAGTATTTTATCACTGACATGGTTTAGAATTGCAGGTGCATGGTGATAATGAAAAGCAGAACAACTTTCAATCCATTTTAGTATTATTTATAAAATCTCTACAGAAAAGACACTCCCTCATTGCCCAGTTCACCCTTAATACACCATTACATAGCACTCAGCTCCTTTTGTAATTAACCTTTCATTTAGTCTGGAAGCTCTGTGGAGTCAGAGGACCCTTCTGTTTTTGATCCTCACCATTGTCCCAGCACCTAGCCAGGCTTGGCACAGTGTAGGCTCTCAATATCTGTTCAATGAAGAAAGGAAGGAGCCAATGCAGATGTGGGCAAGGCAGTCCTAGACACCTTTATGCAACTCCACCCCAACTGTGCCCAGCCCCCAGGCACCTGTCTCTGACCACGGCGTGGTCCTCAAATACATTCATAATGAAGAGAGAACAATATGGACAAGGCAATTCATATTTTATTCACCTAAGTTTCTTCATTTTAAAAAACTTAGAGATTACAATCATGTGTGTGTGAGTGTGTGTGTACATGTGTGTCATTGTGCCCTTTCTTATATTAAATGATAATCTAGAACTGCACATGTGGCTGCTGAGCTCTTAAAATGTGGCTCACACAAATTGCAATGTATGGTAAGAGCTAAATGCACACCAGATTTCAAAGACGATAAAAAAATGTCAAAAATTGCATTAATATTTTTGTTATTATATGTTGAAATTAGAATACTTTGGATATGTTAGGCTAATAAAAACACATTTAAAAAACTTTTTAAGCCTTCCTGTAATGCTAATGGTCAGCAAAGTCTGGCTACAACTGAAATTGAATACTAGAGATCAAATTCAAAAAAGCACCTTGGGTGTTATCTGACGATCTGATTCAAGAAGGCAGCGTTGCCAAAAACATTTTATAGACAATGATCTACCTCAGCACTTTTCAGCCCAAGTTCCTAGACCCATAGGTATCTCACTGGTGCTTTGTTACTAAAAATAATTGAAATGAAGTTTGATAATTAGTTTCCTTTTAATAAAATATAAGATATTCAAGGACACCTTCTTGCCAAAGTTATTTTCTTACTTACATACTGATATTTATTTTTTTTAAATAAACTTTTTATTTTAGAATATTTTTATACTTACAGCAAAATTGCCAAGATAATACACAGAATTCCCAAATGCTCTACACCCAGTTTCCCATTACTAACCTCTTATATTAGTATGGTGTATTTGTCACAGTTAATGAACTAATATTTATACATTATTTTTAACTAAGGTACATACTTTATTCAGATTTCCTCAGTTTTTCCCTAATGTCTATTTTCTGGCCCAAGATCCCACCTAGGATAGCACATTACTTTCATGCATCATATCTCTGTAGGCATCTCTTGACTATGATAATTTCTCAAACTTTTCTTGTTTTTGATGACCTTGACAGTTGTGAGGAAAACCAGTCAGGTATTTTGTAGGATGTCCATCAACTAGGATTGCTCTGGTGCTTTTGTTATGATTAGACTGGCTGCTATGGTCTGAATGTTTGTGTCCCCCTAAAATGAATACATTGAAATTCTAACCCAAAAGGTGATGGTATTAGGAGGTAGGGTTTGGGGAAGGTGATTAGATCATGTGAGCAGATCCCTCATGAATGGGATTGGAACCCTTATAGAAGAGGCCCAAGAGAGACCGCTCTTCTCAGTGTGTCCTTTCACCATGTGAGGGCACAATGAGAAGATGGCCATCTATGAACCAGAAAGTGGAACCTTACCAGACACTCAAATCTGTTGGCACCTTGATCTTGGACTTCCCAGCCTCCAGAACTGGGAAGAAACAAATTCTGGTTTCTGGTGAGAAATAAATTTCTGTTGTTTATAAGCCACCCAGATTATGGTATTTTGCTATAGCAACCCAAATGGACTAAGACACTGGGGTTATATGTTCTGGGGAGGAAGATCACAGAGGTCAAATACCATACTCAGCACAACGTAGCAAGCATTGCTTTATCAATTGATCACTGATGATGTCAACCTCCACCAGCTGGCTGAAGCAGTGTTTTCCAGGTTTCTCCACTGTAAAGTTACTCTTTGTTTCTCCCTTTCCATACTGTACTCTTGGAAGGAAATCAGTATGCACAGCATATGTTTAAGGAGTAGGGAGACAAACATTATGAGCCCCATTTTATAGAAGAAATGAAGGTGAAGACAGGTTAAATCACTTTCTTTAGGTGTCAAGGTTAGTAATTTGCAAAGCCAGGATTAAGATAACTCATGCTTGATCAACAGATTTTTTTCTCATGCATGGTCTTTTGGGAAGCCAGCAGTAATTCAGTTATAACACAATCCACTGTAGGAATTCCTCACCATATCCCTTTGAAATACAGAATCCCATTGTCTTATAAAAGAGCACAGACTGAGAAGTTAAGAGATATGGTTCCATCTCAAAGTTTACTCCAATGGTCATGTGGCCTTGGACACTGCATATCCCCAGCCTTGAGTTTACTCCTTTGGAAAGTCTAGGAGCTGGTGGGCTCCGGTGTTTGAAATCCAGCCAAGACACTAACAGTTTAACCTTGGGCAAGTACTTTGCTGTCTCTAAGGTGCAGTTTCTTCATCTGTAAAATGGCTGTAGCAAGGACAAATCTCAGTCTGGAAATTCATGTAAGAAATATAATTTTATTTTGTATAAGTCAGCTTAATTTTAATCTTGAGCTCTGTTCGTATCTGAATGGCAGACATTTACTTCCATCAATCCAGGGTCTTCTGCCTTTCTCCTCATGGTGTGACCATGTTCTGAGGGGGTTTACAAAGTGCCAAGTTGAGGAGTGCTCGCCTGGGCTCCATGTCATATGTTCATACTGATATCTACAAAAATGTCAATCCTTTGATCATTTTTTATCAATCCACGTTGATCCATGGCTGTCAGCCATGTAGATCCCCCAAATGTAACCCTCCTTCTTGTCTAGGGCCTTCTCCACACCTTCTTAACACATTTGGGTGCTTGGCAATCATCCTGCTGCTTCCTGGCCACTCTGGAGCCTGGAAAACTCTGTGAGGCCATCTGAGGTACCATCTGCTGAGATCTACACACACAGCCACCTCCTCTCCCGTGCCCCATAGTCTGGAGAGCTCTCTCAGGCTGCACCTGTGAAATGGAGTATGGTCACTTTGGTGTGACAAACTTTCCCGTGTTTTGTTTTGTTTTGTTTTTAGCTCCTATCTAGGGATCCTGGGCTTAGCTCCTATCTAGGGATCCACCACATCAACAATCTTTTCACTTCCTCAACACCCACCTCTCCAAACCCAGAAAAACCTTTCCTGGAGAAGAGCTTCTCCTGGAAGAGAAGTGGTGCTGTGTACTTACTTAGTACTTACTTAGGACTCTTTCTCCAAAATGCTTTATCTCCGCCTTGAGAGAGCCTGAGGCTCAGGCGTTTGAAATACAAAAGCCAACAATTTTTTTTTCCTCTTTCTATTATCTGCAGTCCCAACCCCTTCTGAGATCACAGTATGGCCCAACTGCTTAGATGGGAGAGGTGGACACAGAGGAGAGAGAGGGCAAAGAAGCATTAAAGGGGGGGGTGGAGAGGTGTGAATATCTGTTAATATTTCACGAATATTATTTTCCTTCAATAACACCCAGTGCATAGGATTGTTGTAAGGATTAAGTGAGATTACCCACATAAAACATTTAGCACTCTTCCTAATACTTAACAAATGATCAGTAAATGTTAGTATTTTCTGTGCAGTGAGAGAAATGACAGCATTTATGAGATTGCTTCCAATTCTAAAATTCTAAATTCTGAATAAGCCTGATGAAAAATAAGTATGGCAGGTGCCCAGAGATCTTCCGTTTGGCCTTCCTTCTCCATCCCACAAGGCTAGCCTATTTGGACCATGGCACAGAACTCCCTGCCCTCTGGCTTCCAGCTGTTTGGGACCGTGGGAGCTCCAGCAGGTTTGGAAAAAGAAGAGCGATGTGTTCCCTTGGCTTCCTCCTTGAGCAGTCTTCTCGGGCTGGCTGGTCTCTCCACCCAAAGTCATAGCTCCTCTCTAAGCCACTATACTAGTCTGCTAGGGCTGCCATAAGAAAATACTACAGATTGGGTGGCTTAAACAACAGAAATTCATTTTCTTACTTCTCTTAAAGTCCAAGATCAGAGTGTCAGCAGGTTTGGTTTCTCCCGAGGCCTCTCTCCTTGGCTTGCAGGCGGCTGCCTTTTTGGTGTGTTCTCATGTGGTCTCGCCTCTGAACACATGCAACCCTGGTGCCTTCCTATTCTTACAAAAACACCAATCAGATTAGATTAGCGCCCATCCTAACGGCCTCATTTTAATTTAATCGCCTCTTTAAAGGCCTTCTTTCCAAATACAGTCACATTCTGAGGTTCTGGGGGTAAAGGCTTTAACATATGAGCTTGGGCGGGGGCACGATTCAGCCCATAAAGATTGCAAATAAATTTCAGTTATTTAAACTTCAGAATGTGGCAGATACTTTATCAAAAGTAAACGAAAGGAGCCGCGTCACTTCAAGAAAAGCAACTGACAGTATATGTCACCCATGATAAAAGTTAAGCTTTCAACTGAAAATTAGAATTTGAAAAAATTGTATTCACCACTGTGAACTTGACAGTTCCCCAATACTTAAGAACTTTTCTGATGGGATCAGTGGTGATATTGACAAACGTGATTTTTTTGCTATTACATAATGAAATGCATCAATATTTGGAAGATATGCACACCTTCAGTGAAGCAATATTGTCCATGATGTTATAGAATCATGCATGGCGAAAAGATCCATACAAATTTCAGGACAGACCAACGGATGTTAGTGTAACAGGGTATAAAAAGTTCATTAATACAGTTTTAGACTCCACATTGAAAAATAACCTTTAAGAAACTACCACTTAGTTTCACCAAAACTACTATCACTTCTCTTCCAAGAGAAGCTCTTCTTCTCCAGGAAAAGTTTTTCTGGGCTTGGAGAGGTGGATTTTGAGGAATTGACAAGATTGTTGATATTGGTGGATCCCTAGATAGTAGCTAAGCCCAGGGATTTAAAAATGTTGGTGTAATATCAAAGAAGAATATTTATAATTATCTAAAAATATTACTAAAATGTTCTTCCCTGTTCCAACTATACAGTGTGTGAGGCCAGATTTTTTTCATAAACTTCAAACAAAACAACATATCGCAACAGATTAATTGCAGAAGCAGATACGAGAATCCAGCTAACATCTATTAAGCCAGACATTAAAGAGATCTGCAAAAATGTAAAGCAATGCCATTCTTCTGACTAATGGGTGTTCTGTTTTGAAAAATGTTTTTATTAGAAATGTTATTTAGTTAACATGTAATGGGTTTGTTATTTTTAAATGAATCAATAAAACTTTTAATAAATATCTTTGATGATTCAGTTTTAACTTATAATATGATAAATGTCAATGGATATAACGCACATAAACCAAAGCTCCTTGGAAGGCTCAATACATTTTAAAAGTATAAAAGAGGTCTTAAGACCAAAAAGTTTGAGAAACACTGATTTAGTCAACAGCTGTTTATGAGCATCTACTATATGCTAAAGAGTAGGGACTTTTCACACACAGCTGAGGTGTAAAAAAGAAAAGTCAAAGTCCTTGTCCTTAAAAAGCTTACATCTACAGGATAAAGTGTTGAAATACAGTCACTGTAGACATACTTAACACTTTAATGTGCACAAGTGGAGGCACACAAGGGTGGCTTTGGGAACGCAGAGCAGGTTTAGTCCTTAACTCTGATGAAATGTCACTGTTTCGCCGAGACCACCCCTCTGACCCCCCAAGCTGAAGGTTAAAGGGTAAGGAAGAATCACACAGGGAGACATGGCAGGACAGAGCAGTCCTGGCAAAGAGAACTACATGTTCATATAACCCAACGTAAGAATGAGCTGCTACACTCAAGGAAGAACAAGCGGTTGTTTAACATGGCTGGTGTGTGGACCACACAAGGATTAGCAAGTGGCGGAGGGTGGGGGCGCGGAAATTTCTTTAAAAAAAGGAAAATAAATAGATGTTGCAAGATCTTTCATGTGTTCCCTGTTAGCAGATGATAGTAGTTAGCTTGCCCATGTCACAGAGGAAACAGGCACGGATGACTCAGTAGAGATGACCCATCAGAAGGGAACGGGTGCTATGAAATCTTAGTCAGGCTCTTCAAACTAAATCCACATGGTGCCTCGCCTTGGAAAATTAATCTTTCTCCATGGTAAGTAATTTTTATACCTTTATATTCCCACAAACACATACATCATGGCCTAGAAGGCAAAATTCATGTAAGCTCTTGAGACAAAGCATAAAACTTAAAAGAAATTTTCTGTTTGCAACCGACTGCTTTGGGCTCTGTGGGTACATTTATAATCTTCAATTATTATTGGTACTTTGGTGGAGAAGACTGCCTAGCGCTATTCAAAAGTTAACCCATCATTTCTCCTCTGTGAGAGCCAATAAAGCCCTATAAAGGATCATTACTTGTAAATACAGTTTCATCTTCTCATTCTTCCATGTCATTCTTCCATGACGCCCTTGAGTAGAGTTCATTTTTGTGTGATGGGCAGCTTCAGAGTGGTTCCGGATGATCCCTTCCTCTTGGCATCCACACCCTTCTGTAATCTCCTCCCCTTGAGTGTGGGCTGTGCCTGTTAACTTGCTTCTAATCAACTGAGTATGGCAAAAAAGATGGGATGGCTGTTTCAAGATTAGACTGCTACGGTCTGAATGTTTGTGTCCCCCAGAATGTACATGTTGAAATCCTCACCCAAAATGTGATGGTATTAGGAGGTGAGGCCTTTGGGAGGGGATTAGGTCAAAATAAGAATGGAGCCCCTATGAATGGGAATAGTGCCCTTAGAAAAGAGGCTGCAGAAAGATGCCTTGTCCCCTTTTCCACTGTGTGAGGGCACAGCAAAAAGGTGTTATCTATGGACCAGGAAATGGACCCTCACCAGACACTGAATCTTCCAGTATCTTGATCTTGGACTTCTCAGCCTCCAGAACTACGAGGAACAAATTTCTGTGGTTTATAAGCCACCCAGTTTATGGTATGTGTTATGGCAGCTCAAATGGGCCAAGACAGGTTACAAAAGACTGACTCCCATCTTGCTCACATCTGTCTCTCTGGCTCTCTCACTTGCCCACGCTGATGATCTCCGATGCCACCCACTGTGAGCTGCCCTGTGGAAAGACTCCCCTGACCAGAAACTGGGGGCAGGCTCCAGCCAAAGCCACTGAGCAACTGAGGCCTGCAGTGCAATAACCTGCAGGAAAGGGACTCTTGACAACGGCCACATGGAAGTTGTGTCTTGAAATGACAGCAGCTCAGACAATGCTTTGACTACTGTCAATGAGTCATCTTGAACCACAGGACCAATAAATCTGTCCCAGATTCCTGATCCACAGAAAGGAGGAGATGAAAAAATGCTGCTGTTCTAAGTCACTACATTTTGGAGTCATTTGTTTTATGACAAGACATAACAAATATATTTTCTGTTCTTATGTTACAAATTGATAAAATTGTCTTACTTTAATAAAAGAGGGGGGAAATGTCTGTGCGAGGCCGAGAGTGCTTCAGAGAACGCAGCACTGTGGGAAATCCATTCCTCAGGAACAAATGTTCAATCCTTTGTCTTTCCCCAGGGCGCACTATGAAATCTAGTTTTTGACATGCTCTGTCCAATTACCCCTCCCCCTTCTGTAATTACACAAAGCCAACAAAGCTGTATGTTTTAGTGCCTCCATTCAAGGGCTGCTACTATCCACTTGAATTCTCTAATCTCACTTCTTTTGCTATCAAAAATTCAATAAGCATGCTGCATGCGGCATGTCAAAGCTGACATCCTCCCTCCTGGTGAGGAAGGCTCTGAACTCAAAAGAGATTTCTGTATCTGTTTTTCCTATTCAACTTCCTATCCTGCTGCTATTTTCTCTTCCTGTCGGTGCCAGTTATCTAGAGTGAGCACTAATAAGTAGCATTTGCCTTATACCTCTGCTTTTCTGTTAGAGTTTTAAAATCTGGACTGGATCTAGGTATGGAAGGAAAACTGGATGGTGGCTGTGTGCAAGCAGGCAGTGGATTGAGAATGGGACAGTGCTTGGGGCTAGCCAGGCTCCCAACCAGCGCAGGCCCCAGGACTGGTCTTAGAGTCCCTGTTGGCCTCAGTTCCCTGAGAATCAGACTCTAACAGGTGATTAAATATGCAGGGATTTGCTAGGGAAACCGCCTGTGAGAGGAAATGCAGAGGGCATCGGAAAAGGCTGGGGGAGCCACCAGACTGCAATGAAAGTCTGGCCCTGAGTGAGGAAGAGGAGGAAGGAAATTTGGGTGGAAATGTCCCAGCTGGCCACACCGTCTAAGGAGGGTCCTGTAAAACTCTCAGAGGGTCCCCAAGCCAAAATTGGCTGTTGGAAGAGTCCTGTGTCTACCGGGAATGGTCTGCCTCAGTATCCCTGATGTGCTAGTCGTTGGCTGGGAGCAGACCGCAGGAGGCATGGCCTGCACACAGACACGGTGATGGATTTCAGAGCGCAGCGGCTGGGGCGCTGGTCAGTTGCGCTCCCTGTAGTAGAGGTCTGCAGGGAGCACACTTAGTCACCATGACAATGAAAATTGTGGTAGCAGTGGGTGGAGTGAGGGTATTCTGGAATGATGGCACACCCTCTAAGAGGTGACAGCATAGTATTTCTCTGTCTTTATTGAAAACATATGATCTTTACACTGTCACCAAAGAAGCAGGACTGTCTTGTTTCATGATTTATATAGTTTATTGTCTATGTTGTCATATTAACTACTCATTCATTCATTTCTTCTTTTATTCATTCAACAATACTTTTGAGAGTCTAACTCTTCTGGTCACCAGAGAATCAATGGTAAATGAGAACGTCATGGAAATACCTTGTTTTGGGGAAGATGAACAATAAATGTGTGAAAACAAAATGAAGAAGAAAATTTCTGATCATTGTGATACCTTAAGGAAAATAAAACAGGATGATGCAGTAAGGAATTTCTTTTAGAGGGTGATGGAAGTAAACCTACTACTTGTATGTTCAGTCATGTTTTCTGCTGCTTTCTCAGATTCTACTTTGGAACATGGAGACAGTTCGACCTAACCTGACTCCAGTTTGTTTCTTCCCAGGCATAAACATTGCCTTAGACCGTACACTCCAGCCTGTGCCTTTCCCGAACAATGTTTTTGCTGGCAAGTTGTGTCCCTGAGATACTGTAAGCTTCCCTGTACATCCCTCTTATACACAGGGGATAGGGTTGGTCTTGCAGTGATGAATAAACATTTCTTCTGCGTTAGTAACTCCTCTAATTTGGCTTGGACTATCGTTATTTTTCCCTTCAAGAAATAAAACCCCAAGCAAACAAGAGTCTAACAAGCCATCTGAGAGTAAAGCCTACCAGGTCAAACTCAGTTCTGGGAACACTTAGCCCTCGCCTAATTAATCGCAATGGTTAGAGCATTAGCCACACAGCCAAATGAGGAGGAAGCATGAAGTTCTAAGAGTACTGGGCTGGAATTCAGAAGACCTATATTTTGCCCCAGCTCTATTATTAACTAAATGTGCAATCTCAAATAAATCTCTTCCTCTCTGGTGCCTGGCACATAATAAGTACCTAATATATACTGTTGAATGAATGGAACAGGATCTTAAGCTACCACTGTCTCTATCAGCAAAAGCATAGATTAAGAGGCTGTAACAATGAGACCCCAAAACAGTGTGGCTTACACAACGGAAGAGGTTTATGTCTGTCTGACATAACAGAATAGTTGTAAGCCAGGGAGACTGACAGCTCTGGACTATTGGGTTATGCTGACCCGGGTTTTTTCTATTTCCTTCCTCCAGATCCTTCTAGGGTGTTGCATGGCTAATGCTGGTTCAGCAGTACCCCGTCCACGTCCCAGCCAGAGAAAAGAGGCAAAGAGAGTAGAAAGTAAGCAATGTCCTTTTAAGAGAGTAATGTGAAGATGTACACCTCTGCTCCCATTCCTTTAGCAAGAACCTCATCACATGGTCACAGCAAGCTTCAGAGAGGCCAGGAAACATGGCCTCTACCTGATTAGCCATGCTCCCTGACAGCACCTGTGGAGCAGGGGAGAATTTTATTACTAAAATGGAAAAGGAGCTGGGCACGGTGGCTCACCCCTGTAATCCTAGCACACTGGGAGGCCAAAGTGGGAGGATCACTTCAGCTCAGAAGTTGGAGACTAGACTGAGCGAGAGAGAGAATCCGTCTCCACACAAAATACAAAAATTAGCCAGGCATGGTGGCATGCACTTGTAGTCCCAGTTACTTAGGAGGCTGAGGCAGGAGGATAGATGAGCACAGGAGTTTGAGGTTGCAGTGCATTCTACCCGGGGCAACAGAGGGAGATTTTTGTCTTCAAAATAGAAAAAAGGAAAAAGGAGAAAACAGACATGCTTGGACATTTAGCAGTCTCTGGCATGCCTATAACAAGATTCCATACTCAAGTCCATGATTCTATTGAGGAATGAATTGTACTGTCGTGTGATCTTTTAATTTTATTTTGCTTTTTTCTTTTGCCCAGAATTTTGCATTGATTCCAGCTTTAAACCCACTATTGACCTAAACCTAATTACTTTGGACATACTCATTTTAATATAAGGTCCATGCCCCCCACCTCCCAGGGAAGTCTTAAAAATTTGTATGAGTATTTTTTAAATTGGGGGTTTTCCTTTTTCATCATAGTCTTAAAATTGAATTTTACTATCTTTCACATCATTCTAATGACACCTCATAACCAAGTCACACCGTGGCATCCCAGTGGCCTTGTCTGTTCCACCAGTGGCACAAATGTAGACTTCGCACAGAAATGTTGGGTTCACACAAATTAAGCCAAGTAAGTTGATATATATTAATACTTCACAATGGGAGTTTCCATAACAGTTCAAATAGAGAGAATTGTGGAAAATTGGGTCATCACATGGCACCCAGCTGCACAGGCATGCCAAACCTAAAAGAATTAATGAGGTAGCGATCAATATCATGTTTTCCATTTGAGAGGCAATTTGGTTTCAGCAAAACAACATCATCCTTCTCATTAAATTAATGTTGCTAAATTTAATTACATTGGCTTTGTAGTTTTGTTTGAATTTTACCTTTTTGGATTTAATTTAATATAACTTGATTTTAGTTTTGTACATATATCAAAGTCATAAGGATAAGTTTGAAAGTAGCATTATAATCAAATGATTTAATTAAACACTGGAAGGAAAGTGGAAATTGCTTTTTTCATTCAAAGAGGTCTATATATTACTAAAGTTCAAGGAACAGACTTACCACATCTGTGAGTATATGATCTACCTTTATCAGAGATTTACTCCTAGACTATGATTCTAGCACATCCTACACACTTTTGCCCTGGTCACATTTGCTTTTGATTTTGTCCTAGCTCACCACTCAACCTCAATGCCTGCTCAGTTGCTGCCAACTTTAGAAGAATAAACATGGAATATTCTAATATTTGCAGCATTTCATAAACCAAAGAAATTTTGCCTAGGAAGGTAGGTAGGTTACCCTCAGATTGCTGCTGAGTTCCTGCTTGGTAGTTGATTTCTGTTACCTGAAAGGACAAGAAAGTGAAAAGTTCCTTTCTTTGCATCCTGTCTAACCCATGACTGCAGTTGCGAGGGTAATTATGTGACAAAGGCAATAAACATTCCACCACCCCCAAGGAAACGGTGTAGAAAATGACATATATGGGGACTGGGTAGAGGCACATACATCAGTCTGTCTGGTGCTTAGCGATCCTTTGGGATGAGAGGTGCTATATAACTATAAGTTATAGACTCGCTTAATCAACCATTCTCCCACCGACTTGTGTTCTGTCCGTGATTTACTGACACCTCTGTTTACCTACAGGATAATGGTCCTGGTGGATGAGACGATGAGGAAATAAATGACTAGGTGGCTGATTAATTGTCCCAGCGCAGCACAGGGTCCAGGACCAAGATCATTATTTCTATTGTATGACAAGAAAGAAAGAAGGAACAGCAAAGCAGTGTGCATAAATAATAGGAGAAAGATTTCCTTGCTGCTCAGGAAAGTTCTTTCTATTGTCCCGTTCTTTTCAGACTACCTGAAGGGGCCTATCCCATAGTCTGAACTCTCTTCTGTCTCCTGCGCCTTCAGAACTGATCTTTGCTAAGCCCATTTGGTAGGGGGAGAGGGAAACGTGGGGAATAGTTTCCATCCCATTCATTACCAAATACAAGGAGAACACGGTGTTGCAGCTTTTCCCTTTCTGGAGCTGCACAGCACAAGCCTCCTGGGAGGAGCCAACTCTAGGCTCCAAGAATAAGGGGCAGCAGAGAAGAATATAAATTTAGATTGAATGAAAATTATAAGAAAGGGCAGAGCAATATGGAGGAAAGTTCGGGACACAAGGGCATCAGCTTTCGGCATTTTATTTTAATTTACTAAATCAAGTATTTAACCCAGTTGTTCTTGATCCCACTATATATTAGAAATACTTCACTTGGGAGCCTTCAAAAAATACCAATGCCCAGGTCTCACCCCAGACCAATTTAATCAGAAGCTCCAAGAAAGAGGTCAGTGCCTTTTCAAATCACTGACCAAAAGGAAACCGAATCCCTGAGCCTAGGAGGTAATTCTTTGGGCATTGATTTCATCAGGGAATCCCTTACCAGTCTACGGAGAACAGCAGGGAGGAGCAAAGCACAAGCTGCTGGTGGATCGTTCCAGCTTCAACATTATTGCTTCCAACAGGAGGACATAAATCATTGAAGAAGAACCGTGCCTGATTTTAACTAGCCTGGGATTTAATAGCCCATCAGCTTCCGTTTAAATGCTTTTTGATAGCACTGAGTATTTGACCTTAAGCAAAGCACTTGGATTCAACCTTGACATTTACCATAATTAGACAAAGAAGATTTTGCTCATTAAATATTATTTTTGTTTCTTGGACCATGAGTTGAATTGTGAATGAGCTCCAGTTTCGGGCGATGCAGTGGCATGACCCTGAGTTCCTCGCGGCCCCAGTCTGCCCTCAGCGGAAGGCAGGAGGGAAGGCTGGCGTTTCCCACGGGCTCTCTTCGCTACTGTCAGCTACTGAGAAACGTCACAGATGCTGGCATCCTCCAAAGGGAGGATGGGTAGAGGACCAGGGAGAGGTAGGCAGCCCCACCCCAGTTCTCATGGATACTTTAACTCCCTGGAATCCTCCCCCACTGAGATGAAGGAGTGGATCATTTTTGGCAATATCTGCTCAGTTCACATTAAAACTCTTAACTCTGTCCTCATCCACAACAGTGACCCTTTCGCAGTCATCTGGTAAAGTATTGCCTCAATCTTCTGCCACGATTGATCAGACCAGACATAGGCACTCACCTGAGCTGGTTGAATAACGTTCTCCCAGGAACTGGAGATGGGATCAGGAAAAAGAAAGGATGACTGTTTGGATGGCTGGACCTGTACTGTCGATGGACGCGTTCCAGCCGCCACGTGAATTGGGAAGCAGAGAAAGCAAGGCTCCAAGGAATAAGAGGGGGCAGAAGAGATCAGAGGCAAGAGACCCAGGATGAGCATGGCTTGTGTCCTGATCCCAGATCCTAGTCCTTTCCCAAGCCCCATTTTTTCCCTAGCGTTGACTTCCAAAAAACACCCCTGTGTCTTTAAAATAAATTCCCCTGTTAAACAAAGTGAGCTTTAACTGGTTTGTCTGGGTTTTGTTTTGTTTTGTTTTGTTTTTTGACACAGAGTCTCACTCTGTTGCCCTGGCTAGAGTGCCATGGTGTCACCCTAGCTCACAGCAACTTCAAACTCCTGGGCTCAAGCAATCCTTCTGCCTCAGCCTCCTGAGTAGCTGGGACTACAGGCATGCGTCACCATGCCCGGCTAATTTTTTCTATATATATTTTAGTTGGCCAATTAATTTCTTTCAATTTTTAGTAGAGACGGGGTCTCGCTCTTGCTCAGGCTGGTTTCAAACTCCTGACCTTGAGTGATCCTCCCACCTAGGCCTCCCAGAGAGCTAGGATTACAGGCGTGAGCCACCGCACCCGGCCTGGTTTGACCGTTTCTTAAGCCAATTTGGGGGGGGGGCAGTTTTAGATTCCAAGCAAAATTAAGATGAAGGTAGAGAGATTTCCCCTGCGCTCCCTGCTCCCACACATACACAGCCTCCCCATTATCAACATCCCCCACCAGAGTGGGACATTTGTTACAAGCAATGACCCTACTTGGACCATCACCATCACCAGAGAGCATAGCTTACATTAGGGTGCTCTCTTGCTGTTGTACATCCTATGGGTTTGGACAAATGTATAATGACATGTGTCCACTGTTATCATATCATACAGAGTCGTTTCACTGCCCTGAGAATCCTCTGTGCTCTGCCTATTCATCCCTCCCTCCCCTCAGTCCCTGGCAACCACTGATCTCTTTACTGCCTTCATAGTTTTGTCATTTCCAGAATGCCATAGAGTTGCAATCATACAGTGTGTACCCTTTTCAGATTGGCTTCTGTATTTGCAGTTTCTCCATGTTAAACTGGTTTTTGTGACTTACAGACATGACCCAAGCAAAGCAGGTAGGAAAGCTTATCTTCCTTGTTCCCTTCCTCAACATCATTTACCGTCCCTCCTTTCTTAATGTGGTGTCTGGAGGCCAAGTCAGCCATTTAAAACCAACATCCAGACATTTCTCTAATTCTCTGAAAACTTCACCTGCTGAGATGAGGTAGTAGATCCTTTGTGGCAATGTCTTCCCAGTCCACAATGAACCTCATAACCCCCTTGTGATGGTTAATTTTATGTGTCTACTTGTCTGGGCTACAGTGCCCAAATATCTGATACATTATTCTGGATGTTTCCGCAAAGGTTTTGCCTTTGGCTATTATTGTTATTATTCCCATCTCGTATTTATCAGTGATGTTTTAGCATGGATATGAACTGACAATAAGGAGGGACTGTGGCAACATGGAATGAATGCTGCACCCAATTCAACTGATCAGTGGTGTAATCAGCTGGGCAAGTCACCAATCTTGGGCAAATCCTTTCATTTCTCTGAACCTCCTCCTAGATTATAGAAGAAGATTCCTAAAGGTCCTCCCAGTTTCAAAACCCACAAAAGTCATGGTGACAGCTCAATGGAAGGTGAGTCATTACCTGTTCTGTTGGCCTTCATCAAGCCTTGGGGCACGTGGCTTTAGGTGCTGTCCCCTTCTTTTCTTTATCTCCCTTCTTTGGAAATTTTGTTCTTCCCCTGTAGTCCTTTTGCCATTCAGTCCTGGGGAGAGGAAAGCAAAGGCCAAAAGGAGGGAATAAGGAGGATGTGGGGACAGACAGAAGGGGAGAATACAAAGTGCTTCCAGTGGAGGAAGAAGCTGAGAAGAGGGGTGAAGGGAAGACAGGCAAGTGAGACGCAGTATCCTGACTCCCCGACACACACCCAGATCAAACCTCCAGGCTGGGCTGGGTGTGAGCATGACTGGACATCAAGGCAGATTTGGAGAAACCTTGAAAGGCCATGGCCGGTGCTCTGCTCCCCCGAGTACGGCCTGGGAGAGCCACAAACCAGTGGGAGAAGTCTGCATTTCCAAAGAATGCCATGTACATTAGGTGTGGTTACCATCAGAAAGCATGGGCAGAAGTGGGTGCCCATATAGCCAGAGCCTGAGATAGCCTCACCCCTCCCTACTCCAAGTCTCTCTTGCTTTCAGCAGAACACAGAGAAGATCTGGAAAGTTCTCAGGGGCCAATGAAAAGGGTACAAATGTAGCTGAGAATTAAGAACTGAGAAGCCTGCCTGTAAGTGCTCACCAAGACACAAGATGGGGAAACCCTGTAGCAGAGGCCATAGGGATGTCTGGCCAGGTCTGGGGGCCTGATGGAGGGTGAGACCAAGTCTCAAAGGACCAGAATCACCAGCAAAATGTCAGGTGGGCTGGAGTCAGCAGGGGGAGATGGCTGAGCTTGCAGTCCACAGGCCAAGAGAACGTTCACCAGGTGCACCAGGCTTCACACTGACGCAGCAAAGGCTGTGAGGCCGGAAGCTGAGGTCCAGAGGTCCACACGCAGATGAAGGACTGCTCCCTCACCTCCACCATGAGGATAACTAAGCTCCCCCTCCACCTCAGACGCCATCTTGGGAAACAGTCAAGAACAACTTCTCAAAAAGAGAAAAACAGACTTGCTAGGAGACAAAACTTCAGAATATTTATCCAAAAGGAACTATTTTGAACTAGAAGAGACTGAGTTCTCTTCTATTGGCATGTCTGTTTCTGTTCGTGTTTTTCCTCTGCTGTTATTGGGGCTTCAGAGCAAAAGGAGATCGGTTGTTAAAATAAAGGAAGTTCTTCTCTGGTTTTGCACACCCAAGCATTCCCCTACGGCTGTGGCTGTGCCCGGGATCAAGAAGGGGAAGCCTTCCTTGCCTCCATGCCTTGGAGAAAGTGGCACTCTTCCCCCACCCTGTTGGGGGAAAGAAAGTCAGGGATAGCCCCAAGGACTCCAGCTGCTTTTAGCATGTGACTCACTGTCCCTAAGGAGCTGTCACTATGATAACAAGACAGCCATAAATATGAGGATTGATTTTTAGAAAGGTGGTTTGAATCCCTCCCTGCTCCTGATGCTACAGCAGCTTACAGAAAGGAGAACTGAAAGAGGCACCAGGAATCCTAGTTTGCTGGTGAAAGAGCTAAGCCAGGAAGTAGTCTTTCCCAACTGGGGTAGATCAGCCAAGTGGCTCAACTGGGAGAGTGTGCCATGCTCCTGTTTTTGTCAGTTTACTTACAAAATATATCTTCTGTTGCACTAGAACATTCCACGCACTGTTAGAGCTGAGGTTTCAGAAGTGCAGTCAGCCTTGCCAAGTCAACGAGAAGAAAGATTGGAGGGTAGCCAATGGGAACCAAAATTGTGCCTCTGCAGTGGGAATGACACAGCTCAAAATCTTCCTGGGAGGCTGTCAGTGTCCAAGCTCTGCCTATTCTGTTGTCATCCTATTCTCCACCACCCTTTTATCCCCTTAGCCCCATCACACTGGTTCATGGCTTTTCAGACCAGACTCATTATTTCTTTGAGAATTCTCTGAAAGTGAAATGTCAGTTCTAATACTGTCTCTTACTATGTCATTGCTAAAAATGCACTTCTTAAAACATGGAGCTTTCTTCAACTTCATCTCTACCACTCTGGCTATTTCTGTTCTTACTAGCTACTACACAGATCCATGCAAAGGCTCGAATCCCAATTCCCCTCATAGCAATCCTGCACATTTGACTTCCGTATGACTGTCATTACTGTGCCCCTATGATGTGCTGCACACAGCAGTAAACATTTGAAATGTCTTATTTGATCCTTGTGACAGTCATAAGATGAGAGTCATAAGTCATGGGATGAGGGTTATGGGCCCCATTTTACAGAAGAAATGGAAGTGGAGAAGGTACAATAATCTTCCCAAGGTTTCGAAGTGAGTAATTTCCAAATCAAGGAGTCAAAAATGAAAATGAAAGCATGTCCATGTATGTGTATATTCAGTGTATACCTCTTTGAGTTGTATATGAAAGAAATGAACTAGAGGGGATTGAAATGTTTAAATGCTTACATGCCAGTTTATATCATACCCCAGTGCCATCTCAGGAGACTTGTCTAAATATCAACTATAGCGTGAAAATGACTTAACTAGAATGTAAATGCAAAACCAGCAAATGCTTTTCAGAATTTTGTCAGCATGTTTTAAACATCTTAATTGTTAGACATTTTATCGTTATTCCACAACGATGGTAAAAAGCCATTTCTCTTGTGCAACCCAGTTCTTCACTTTTATTGGTAGAATTTGTACCTTCACTTTTAGAACAATGCCCTGGTTTCATCCTTATTGATCCCTCCCCTGCTGGTCTTTGGTTATTCCTCTACTCCTTCAGGTAGTTATTGCTAAGGTCTTGGAGGTACTAATTAATCAAGCCTTTCTCTCTTCCAAGTTCTGAAGCAATAGAGAAATGCGCAAAGGAATCAGACAGAAGTTTTAATAATAGTTGCACCACTGGCTACTTGGACTGGTGGATGGGGATTGATCCTGTGGTCTAAATGAGTTTTCTATTCCATACTGGATTGCACTTAGCTACCTTCTCATGGTCATGGTGGCTGGACAACTGCAGGCCTCTCCCCGTGAGAGCAAAGGGTTCATTACATGGAAGAGGCAGGAGTAGAAGGAAGAATGTATTCCAGCTTCAGGCCGCCTAGCACAAGAAAGGAAGCCACAGAGAGTGCAGGGCTTAAAAAAGCGTTGCTACAAATTCCTCCGATCCCTGCATGCACGCCCCTCTGCAGTGGGAGATTGCCACTGCTCCCATCAAGACATGGAGTCTATTTCTTTACTCTTTTTTAAAATCTGGGTTGCCTTTGTGACTTGCCTTGGACAATAGAAAGAAGCAGAATGATGTCAGGCAATTTCTGAGCCAAGGACTAAGTCAAGAGACTTCTGCATTCTCCCTTTTGGAAACCACCCGCCAAGTAAGGAAGCCCAACCTAACTACACCAGTAGAAAGGACACGTGGATGAAAACCAAAACATCCCCCTTGAAACTCCAGCCAACTGCCAGACCGATAAATGACATCCTCAAGATCAGCCAACACCCAATCAACATGCCACTGACCACAAACACATGAGTAAACCCATCGGTCTCAGCAGAGTCCTGCCCAAATTGCCAGACTTCAAACTCTTGAGTAAACAAACTAACACATAAACAGAGCATGTTCAGTAATTGCTATTCAACCTCCCCAATCAGATAAGTCTCTCTGCTGTACTGGTAGACGGGATATATGACTTTACTATGGTTTTCTACCGAACACGAATAGTGGGGTAATATCCCCAGCCAAGAATGATGCATTCTGCGGCTATCATGTAGACTAAAGTCTTCCATAAATACAATGAAGGCACTCTCAACATTGGCCATTATTCAAGGATCTAAGGAAAAGTAGAGTATTTATTTCCTATTGCTGCTGTCACAGATTGCCACAAACTTGGTGGCTTGAAATGACACAGATTATCTTATATTTCTAGAGGTCAGAAGTCTGAAATGGGTTTCACTGGCTACAATCAAGCTGTCAACAGGCTTGTATTCCTCCTGGAGCGTCTAGGGGTGAATCCTTTTCCCCATGTTTCCCAGTGACTGGAGGCTCCACCCCTTGTCCCATGGGCCCCTTCCGTCTTCAAAGCCAGCAATGGCCAACAGAGTCTTTCCCAGTGGCTCTGACTTTTCTGCATTCTCCTTCTTCCACATTTAATGACCCTTGGAATTACGCTGGACCCACATGGATAAACCAAGGTGCTCTCTCTATTTTAAATTCAGCTGATCAGCAACCTTAATTCCACCTGCAACTTGATTTCCATTTGCCTTAGAACATAACAAATTCATGGGTTGCAGGGATTGGGACATGGGCATCTTTTGGGAGTGGGGCATTATCATGTCAACCACAAATATCAATCTCAGAAAGAGTAGCAGCACACTACTCTGTAAGGATTAACACTCAGTTTTCCACTTGCATCTCTCCTAACAGTTTCTAAGTGCCCTAAAAGTAGGGGTAATAAGAAGTCCTACTTTATGGTATGTTTTGTAGTTGATTGTGTAAGACGGACATAGAACCTTGCTGAAAACAAAATACATTCTATCCCTTGCTTCACTCTAATAGTCCTGTGAAGGCCAAGCTGACAGACGGCCCAGCGTCCCTCTCAATCATGTTGCCAATAACAACACTGAAACAGCGCTGGGGCCTTCAGGCCGGACCCTGTCAGCAGTGCAGGCCTCATTGAGAGAGAAGCAATCTGTCTCAGTCTGTCAGATGCTACAAGATTTCTGATGGCAATGACAGGGAGAGCACTTGACTTCCCCTGTTCCCATCAGTCTACTGAGTGGTAGGAGAGAGGAAGCACAGCAGGCTCTCTTGCCAGGAGCCAGAGAAGGAGATGGGTGGATTAAAGAATGCAGAACTTTTCTGCCCACCTGGTCATTTTCTTCTTGTAATTGGAATGACAAAAAAAGAACAATTTGTACCACGCAGGTGCATGGACTCGACATATCCGTTAAGTGGCGCGAGATACAAAGGGTCATCCTTACAAATGTGATAGGCATTCATTCACCCCAGGTCCCATAAATGAAGGAAGTGAGAGGGAGATGTAGCGTGTGGCACCTCTAGGGAAATGCGTGCAAAGGGCAAAAGGACATGGGTCAGTCATGCTGACACTGCTCTTTTTGAGTGTGTATGTGTGAGTGTGTGTGTGTGAGTGTGTATGTGTGTTTGTGTGTGAGTGTGTGTGAGTGTGTGTGTGTGAGTGTGTATGTGTGTTTGTGTATGAGTGTGTGTGACTGTGTATGTGTGAGTGTGTGTGTGTGTTGGGAGGGCAGTTGAGGACAAACACACAAGAGACCAGCACCAGTGACTGTCTGGTGATCATAATATGACTGGTGATTACCAGTCAGAATAAGTAACTTGTTATCATGTCAATTAGGATAATTTGACAATATAAAAGAAGTCAATGCCAAGGCAGGGTGCAAGAGACACTACAGTGTTAAGATGTGGGCTATGGAGTCAGAGAAAGGAGAAAGTGTGAGACCCAGCTCTATTGTTCTTGCTAGGCATGAGGCCTTGGGCAAGCTATTTAACTTGGCGTCCTCATCTATAAATTGAGGATAATAATAAATACCTGTTCATGGCAGCCTGTGTTAGATTGTTACATTGATTGCCCACGGTGAATCCCATCTTGCAGGATCCACGCCCCTGCTGTCTCCCTTCCACAGCGATACGAAGCTTGGCCGTGTGCTTTGCTTTGACCAATGGAACATCATCAATTCAGACACCACCAGAGGCTGGTAAGTGCTTGCACGTTGGGGCTTGCCCTCTTGGAGTATTGCCACCACCATCTAAGAAACCAAAGATATCTCTGATGGACAGGCCGCCACTGAGACACCCCAGCTGGCAACCTCAGGTAATCACCAGTCATATTATGATCACCAGATGGTCACCATATTGGACCATTCTACCCTACTTTAGCCACGCATCTGCACTGGATGAATGAATGACTCTAATAATGAATGACCTGGCTCCCATAAGTAGAAGCCAGAGAGAATCGCCATCTCAGCTTGTTGATTCAAACCACGTGGCCTGGCCACTCAGCAACATCATGCCATGGGTGGCACTATGCACCCCAGCACCCTAAGTTGTCAGCTATAATAAAGTCCTCAGGCTGTCCCCAGCTCATGCCTTTTGTTTTCTCCATTGTCGGGCTGCAGGGTCTCATCTGTAAGCCAATGGCCTGCAGGGACTCGGACAGGCTCACCAAGCAGCGCAGGGGAAAACAGAGAATCCAGAAAACTGGCTCAAATACATTGGAATTCTCTGTGGGAATTTTCTTTTCCTTTTCATTAGAGTTTGATGATAAATCCTGCGGCCCTGCACATGAGGATGGAAAAGAGAGTGAATGCAGACAGGTAGGCCCTTCAAGAGTGGGAGAAGGTGAGCGTCACGCCCATGCAAATGTGCAGCAAGTCTGGGGCGTAATGGGGAGGTGTGCAGAGTAAATCAGACTGGATTTTGGTGATCAGGTTCCGAGCCAAGAGACATGGGACAGACCCTCCTGTGCAGTACACAAAATATGTGTTCAAGGCCTCAGAGCCTCTGCAGCTGCAGAGAGGATGGCTTTAGAACCCAGATGGCCAGAGTTAGAATCCCAGCTCAGCCAATTGACATATCAGTCAGCCCTCTGTATCCATGGGTTACGCATCCATGGATTCAACCAGCTGGGGATCAAAAATATTGGGAAAAAAAAATAACAATATAGTGATAAAATACAAATTTTAAAGTACAGTATAACAACTATTTACCTTATATTAGGTATTATAAGTAATCTAGAGATTATTTAAAATATACAGGAGGATGTGTGTAGGTTATATACAGACACTACTCCATCTACAGATTTTGGTATTATCCACAAGAGGTCATGGAACCGCTCCCCCACGGATACCGAGGGACAACTATATATATGTGACCTTGGGCAGATCATTTAACTCCTCCAAGCCTCAGTTTCCTCATCTGCAAATTGGGATTTCTGTGAGAACTGGAGATTATGGATGCACAGCACTTGTCGCATAAGAGGCACTGGTAAGTGGGGACTGTCATTATCATCATTACAAGTTTATATCCAAGGGGGAGTTCCTTGGGCCAAGGATGGTAGGTGGTTCTGTCCCTGGATTATGAACAATTACTAAGCCAGCCGCGCTTCATGAGCTCGCTTGGGCATCCACTCTTCGAGGCAGGAGTAATGAAACTGGTGGTTTGGGATGCTCTCAACGTAGCCTGGCTAAGCCCTCCCCCACCCTCCAGTCCTAATTCCTGACTTCCATTTAGATTTAATAGATTTGGGTTTAACAAGATAATTACTATACTTGAAATAAATACCCACTGGCCAGAAATGCAACGCTTACTGCAAATTAGGAACACGAGAGGCTGCCTCGGTTATATCTCTGGTCTATCTCAGGCACAGCTTTGAATAATTAATTTGCCATCTCGATAATACACAATAGCCAGCCTATTAAGCCAAGAATCCTGCATTTATTAAATGCTAACTTAGTGGCAAACAAACAAAACCTGAGTCAATAGTTGCCTTGCCAATTATTAAAAGCTCCTCTCCCTAAGGATTTGTGTGGGAGGCAGACCACATGGTTGCGGCAGCCGGACGCAGGAGCAGACAGTAGGAAACTGAGGGTGCAGGCAGGAGGCTACTCAAAACCCAGGCAGACCCTGCTCAGGGGGGAGGACATTACTGTGATCGCTTGGGGTTGGTGCCAAAGAGGCCACCTAGATTCCCCACCGGTGTTGTACCACTCCTGTAGCAGCTGGTCACAAGATTTGCTTTTTGTTTGGGCTTTTTGGATGTTCCTATTGCCCAAAAATGGGTCTTAGAGGTAGAAAATATACATGGAAAGTGGTGGGGACCCCAACAATAAGACCTCTCACGTCAAGAGTAATGGAGAATTGGTTGGGCCAAGTGGCTCACACCTGTAATCCCAGCACTTTGGGAGACTGAGACAGAGGATCACTTGAGACCAAGAGTTTGAAACCAGCCTGGGCAACACAGTGAGACCCTGTCTCTACAAAAAATTTTAAAAATTAGCTGGGCGTTGTGGTGCACACCTGTAGTCCCAGCTGCTTGGGAAGCTGAGGCAGGAAGAACTCTGGAGCCCAGGAATTCAAGTGAGCTATGATTGTACCACTACACTCCAGCCTAAGAGAATTGAAGAATACAGTCCTGTGTTGTAGTTAACTGCACAGTATAGATGTGAACAGTATGTGTTTTGAAGAGGAAATAATTAGGACGTTACTGATTGCATATAAAAGCTACCCCAACTCCAAGCAGTTTAGACATTAAGAAAATTAATTCTAACCCACAGGAAATTCAGAAATATATAGGTTTCTCAGTTGGGATTAGGCTCAGCTGCATACGAGAGAAAACACGAGTAACAGTGGCTTATATAAATTAGAGGTTGCTACTTCTCTCAGGTCAAAGATGTCCAGAGATAAACAGTCAGAAGCTGGCAGGGCAGCACCACTGTCCTCAAGGACCCACACTTTCAGCATTGCCACCTTCAGCACCTGGCTTCCATCCTCAGGATAGCTTCATGGTCACATAATGGCTTACATGCTGCTGCTCCAGGCTGCCATGGGG
The DNA here is from genome assembly GCA_963574435.1 of Cheirogaleus major. NCBI lineage: Eukaryota > Metazoa > Chordata > Mammalia > Primates > Cheirogaleidae > Cheirogaleus > Cheirogaleus major. The sequence continues at coordinate 59,237 of CAUYPO010013784.1, forward strand.
TGCCACTCCCCACCTCCCTGCTCATGCCAACATAGCCTTTGAAACAGGGCATCTTCCCCACTGACTCACCCCTGGGAGCCACGAAAAGCCCAGGAAGCCCCTTGTCCAGCACCCGGGAACTTGGTCCTTTGTGCCCAGTTCTCATAGACACCCTCATGGTCATTCTCCTCTACACCCCCAACCCATAGCCCAAACGCACTGTTCTGCTTCTCAGTTTGGGAAATCCTCCACCATCCCTTGGCTGTTTTCCTACTTTGACTCTATCCACTCTCCGCACACCCACAAGCAGCAGCCTTTCCTGCTCCATCATTCTAAATCGGAGCCAGTGGATCCCTAAAACCCCTTCCACCCCTCCCAGTGTGCAGTGCCATATGTGTGGGGTGAGGGTGGGATGCCCCCACCTTGACCACCTCTGTAACCTAAGCCAATCAGCCAATCAGTGTTCCCTGGTCAAAGGGACTCCATCAAGAATGGACTTGAGTCAGGCATGTGGCTCACACCTGTAATCCCACTAATTTGGGAGGCTGAAACAGGAGGATAGCTTGAGCCCAGGAGTTGGAGGCTGCAGTGAGCTATGATGATGCCATTGATCCCATGATGAATGGCATGATGATCCCATTTTTCAAGGGACTTCTAAGGTAGCAAAAGATTTCTCTATATCCTTCTGTACAATGTAGAGGTGATGGCTGGAACTGCTGCATCCATTTTGCCATCATGAGGAAGCCAGGCTGATGTTTTATGAAGAGCAGGACAGAAAGCTTGAAAGAAACCAGCAGTCAAAGACATTGGCAAGCCCCTGAATCAAGCCAACACAGAAGAACTTCTAGCTCCTTTTGCCTTAAACCAACCTCCTTTATTCTTTAAGCCGCTTGGGGGTGAGTTTCCCATAATAAGAATAAAAAGAGACTTAAATGACCCAGTGAGGCATCCAGAAATGGTCCAGACCTTAGAAAGAATAAAATTCTCTCTGGTTGGTGGAAGAATAGCCCAGGTCAGAGGAAGAATAAGAGAAATACTGACCTAATCTCAGGACCTAATTAGACTTCCAAATTAGACTTCCAATGGAATTCAGCCCGAACTTGGAAGCAAGGATCCTTAAATGAAGGCACTCATTTATTTATCCATCCATCCACCACCACCCACTCATTTTCTGAGAATTAGAATTTTGGCTTCCTCAGGTCCTCTGTAGCTCAGCTTTAGTATCTAGGCTCCATCCTCATGCAAACAGTGCCACTTTGCAAGACTTAAGCAGATCTAGGTGGTACCCCACCTTCTGGTTTTCAATGATGCCACACACCCCCTCCCTTCCTTTCCAACTCCACTGCTGCTACCCAAGCTCAGGCCCTTCCCACCTTAATTCCTGCTCCACTGGGGCAACTTTTTGACAGTCTCCTATCTTATCTGCCTTTTGATAATCTGGTGCCACGAAGCATGAATCATTCATTTAAAAGCATTTCATTGATCATCCCAGTCTACTCAAAAATAATATACTTGCTGAATATAATGAATTCAAATGGTCCAGGAATATATAAAACTTTTTGAAAAAGAAAAAGAAGAAAGCCCTTTCTATTCCAATTTTCTTTCCCCAAGGTAACCCACTGTTAACAGTTAGATATATATCCTCCCAGACTTTTTTCTAGATATACATATATTTTGTACTTCTCTTTTTCAACAAAGCATGGTACAGCTTTATAAAAGTTGTTATACTACAAGAGAGGGACTCCACCAAGATCACATAAAAAATACATCCCTACATGATTCCTTAGAGCCACATTCACTGGAAATCATGGAAATTTAAATTCAACTGCCCTGCTGGGGGAGCATTCTGAAGCCCACAACTCCAGTTTTTGTTGCTGTTGTATTTTTGTTGTTTCATTCTCCACTGGTTTAATTAGTGCACGTGGTTATTGTCTGAAGCAATGTCATTTGTACTCTAGTCATGGCCAGGGGCAGTTAGCACAAAAGTCACAATATTTTTAATTCCAATAAAACTGTTCAGCCTAATGGTCCTGTTTCAGCAACTTTAGAGGGCAGAACACCCAGAATGTGAATCTGCAAACGGAAAAAAAAAAAAAAGTTTTCCTGGGTGTCTTAGAAAGAGCACTCCTTGGAGGGCATGGCTGGGTATGAACACCTGGGAGTTCGTGGTGCACAAAAGAGTCGACTCAAAGGATTGGCTTAAAATGATGCTTAATACCCTGCTGTCTCTGGGAGCAAATATTATACCATAATTCCCAATTCATTGTAGTGAAGACTAAGACTGCCCGACAGTTCTGTGACAGGTCCCAGAGCAGCCAGTGACAGGTAGCAGAGCTACCAGGTCATGGGGCCTTCCGAGCTGGCTTTCTGACACACACAGGTGAGGACCCGGTGACTGGAGACACACTGGCCCAGGTTTGAACCTAGCTTTATCATTTAAGAGTTGTGCCAATGTGAGCAATTTACTTAAACTCCCTGAACCTTGGCTTGGGAGTTATAAAACCCAGCTAAAACGGTTTGTGAGGATGCGTGAGCTGCCCGGCACGAAGCAGGACTCAGTAACTGGTATCTGTTATTAGTCGATCCCTGCTTGTGAGAGATGTCACTCCTGCTTTCCAACAAGTAATTTCTGATTATCTTCTCCAGAAATTCCCCCACCCAACTTCCAAAAAAAAAAAACCCAAATCACAAGGAAGGGGTGGGTGGCCAAGGGGAGGATTTCTTGGCACTGGAAAGGAGTTTTATGGGCTGACTGGAGGGGAGGTAGCTGAGCAAATCCTCCTCGGTTCGGACGTTGCCAGGAGGCATTACTGAGGACACAGAGCATTCCCCTGGCCCCTTTCGGACTGGCCGAGCTCCCTGCTTCTCACTTTTTCCTCAAGCTCTTGGGTCTTGGCAGGGCTCCTCTTTCCTGGGAAACACAGATGGTCAGCTTAGAAAATGCAGTTTGGATTTGAGCTTCCCTTAGAAGAGCCCTAAATCATTCTGCCCCAGGGGCAACGAAATGTTTTCTCTCTCTCTCTCTCTCTCATATACAAACACACACATGCACACAAACACATGCATGGATTACACCTTGCATAACTTCTATGTGTTTCATATGCTCTGTCCCTCAATCACGGCAAAATGACAGCTCATAATAGAAAAATCAGGAGATGCCCTGTGACTTTTCTTTATCCTAATTAAGATCTCAAACCCCCTTCCTATTCTGAGAGGCAGCACTAAACAAATGTACGGAAATTTTGCATCTGCTAACCGTTGGACTCAAAAAGACAAGTATTGTTATTGTTGTGTGGGTGTGTTTACCATCACAATCAACATTTATTCCCACCCAAGGCGGATGTGTCACTCTGTGATGTATCACCAGGCACGTGAATGATGAATCATCTTGTTTGGATTCAATTTTTATTGGCTCCTTCTAAAAGATGCACAAAGCACATTTTGTTGAGATCTTAGCATATAGCTCTACTTGTTTTATTCCTTTTGAGGTTTTTACGTTATTATTTTAAAAGTAATGCAAGATTATAATTTTTTTTAAAAATCAAACAGTACAAAAATGTTGGGATAGATGTGTACAGAACGATGGCCTGGCACAGAACTGTTCCCTTCCCTAACACCTGCTTTGTCACTTGACAAAGGCTGGATGAGCCACTGCTGGAAACCTTTTCCCTAAAATTGACCAATCAGATGCCCTTCCTGGCATATAAAGCTTGCATGGAAGGTGACTGTAGCTGAGACATTTTATACCCACACCCTTGACAGAGGGCCCTCCTGCTCACATCCCTGCGGCTGTCAGTTCTGGTGCCTGCCGATGCGTACTTCTCCGTTCTTCCGTCAGTGTTCTTGCTTTGCCAGCAAAGAGACCTCAGCTGATTCAAGGGAAGCGAGTACAAATTTTACAACCACACACAGACAGGTGCACCAGAATGTCACACTCTTTATTATTCCATATCTGATCGTATCGTTTAAGTTGAGCCTCAACATACACCCATTAGTACCTATATACCATTCGCACAGTGCTCTGTGAAGTGCAAAGTTAAAATGTTTATAGTAAAACAGGTGAAAGTGCCTCCCACACACAAACATATTCTTGAGAAGTAATACTATTAACAGGTTAGTATGTATCCTCCCAGACTTTTTCATATGCAGCTGGCCATGTGTTTTTTTTTTAATATTTATTGAGTGCCTACTATATGCCAGAAACTGTATTAGAACTTTTCACCTGCTACATTGTATCTAATTCCATAATCTCATTTGATTCTTACAATGCTCCAGTGAGGAGAGCATTAATATCCCCTTTTTACGAATGAGAAAACCAAGGCAGGATGACTTCTATACCATCCAGCTACTCTCACTGCTCCTAAACTGCCACGCAGCTCTCCCGTCAGCACTGACTCAGTGGCCCTCCCTCCAGATGGGGAAAGACAAAGACAAGGTCAAGTACCATGCTTTGATCTCGTACCCTATGGGAGCAAGGGTATTGTGCCCAGGAACAAAAAAGCAAGGGGAAGCTTTTTGTTTCGTACCCCTTCCTCTTAGCCACCTCAGAGCTGTTTTATGATCTCCCCCACCAAAAAAATTCACTCATGATTAAGTCAATAATCAGTAATTACCTCCTCTTTCTCTCTCTGACTCCCTCTGATTAGTTCCTCTCCCTGTTAACCAGCAGAAACAGGCAGGCAAAGAAAACGCTTTCAAAATAATCTCTCTTTTCCCCCATCCCTTCTTTCTCATTTTTTTCTCTACTCCTTTCTATCTTAGATGCTAATAAGAGAGATAGAAAGAACCACCACATGGGAGAAGAGTTTTTAAATATTCCAGGTTAAGCAATCCCCAGGTTCCTGTTTCTGCCATCATTACTGGAGTTTTAGTGACCATTGTAACATACGTGTAAAATGTACATGTAACCATGTGGAAAACATGAGATAGAGACAGAATTTGCAGACATGAATAGCACTAAGCAAAGAGGGAGTGTCATATAAAACCTCTGAGGAGGAAATCAGGTAAAACGTGTTCCGGTTCCTGGTGCATCAGGAACTAGCTGGGAACCTAGGGAGCATCATGCAACTCTCTGACGTTCAGGTTTCTCCTTCATCAAATAAAACGGTAACTAACCCCTGCCCTACTACCCCTCTCCCTAGCAGGTGGCTGTGAAAATCCAATAAGACTGGCATGTGAAAGTGCTTGTCAAAACTGCAAGGAGCTATATAAATATATCACCGTCATTAATCCTCAGCTTTCGTCCTGCTATTCCGCAGGCCCAAACTGTCGGTAAAATGTAGCCATTCTTTAAACTCAGGCAGCAAGAAATGGCCTCCGAGGTTTCTTTCTACCTTTGTTCTTTGGGTTCTTCACCAAGAATACATCCCTGAAGAACTCCTAGCTGGTGTTTCACCCACCTCATTGTTGAAATATAAAGCTACTCTTACATTCACTATTCCCCACGAGCGGGCGTCTGCAAGTTACCCTTTGCCCTTTCATATCCTTGCCAGCCGTTTTTCAGTCCAACAGCGATGGCTTCTCCTGGGTCCGGAAGTCCCTTGGTCTCCCACTTCGGTGGCTCACTGTTCCGATGCCCCTCCTCTGCACTGCAGCAAGCCCCCGGTTATAAATTACTTACCTGCTGGCCATCATTTTAATGTAAATGGATTTTAAAAAGCAGCAAAGGAATATATTTTCATTTGGAGTTAAAGCACCCATTTTTTACTTGAGTTGAGCCCGGTCTAGGAGAGACAGCAGAAGAATGGCTCCGAGGCTAATAGAGTTAATGATTATGATAGAGATCCCAAGAGCGGCCGATACTTCACTTGCAGCCACCTCCATCCTGGCCTCGCTGCCTGCAGTACTTTCTTTTTTTCACAGACACTTCCATTAACACCCACCGCGTATGATGGAACCATTATGATAATATCTCTGCTTTCAGCAGCCTCGATTGGTCTTGACACATCATCACCCTAAGAGCTCAGCCACATCACGCTAAGTCCTATTTATAATAACCCTTGGCAAGAGCCACCAAAATAAAACCTGGTACTTATGGGCCACCTTTCATCTGAGGAAATCAGAAAGCTTTACAAGCTTAATTAAGCTTCAGCATCTATCTGACTGATGAGATGTGCGGGGCCTTGGGAAGCCGAGGAAGAACAGAATCGCTAATTGCACGCTGGATAAAGCTCTGGGCGGTGATGAAGAGCAAAAATCAACAAAGCCGATGAGAGTCACCTCTTTTAGTGGGAAATGTTTGTTGAGTGAATTTCTTCAGGGTGGGTTGAGACAAACAATCGTAGGTTAGTGATGAAGGGGCCGTGGAGAGTCTCCATCTAGGGAGGGGGCGCCCACGATTTGTTCCTTTTATCAAAAGAGGATTAAGCTAATCCAACGCACTCAAGTGCTTTCAAGGATGAAGAAACTGAGCTCCTGAAAGATGTGGTGATCTGCCCGTGGGCACATGGCTGCTGAGCTCTCATGCCATTTCCCCTGCTTGGCTGAAGGTCCCTTCGCACCTCCGCCTCACAGACTCTGGACCTGCAAACCTCCCCTTGTTGTTCAAGACTTATCTTACCATCTGCCTCCTTGGTGAAGCCTTCCTGGATTTCTCCAGAAAATTAGCTGCTCCCCAGTCTATGCTCCTGTGTGCTTTCTTTTTCCACAGTAGCTATAGCGGTTGATATTTATTGAGCACTTACTAAGTGCTTAAGGTACATCTCATCCATGCAATAATGAGGCAGGAACAGTAATCACCTCCATTTTACAGATGCATTAACAGGCCCAGAGAGGTTATGTGACTTTCCCAAGATGGCACAGCACACAAGTGCAAGGCTCAGCCTAGCTGCAGAGCACATGTTCCAAAAAGACTAAATCACACTTCCTCCCCAGTAGCCCAGTTGTGATGGAAGAGATCTGTTTACACGTCTGCCTCGCTTTCCAGTTTGTAAGCTCCAGTGTGAGAGGGTATATCATGTAGGTACTTTTTGGCTACAAACAACAGGAAACCCCAACTCACAGTGGGTTAAACCACAAGGGAAATCCAGAGAAGGGGTGGCTCCAGAGTTTCTTAACTTGAGGGCTTAGTGACATCAGCAAGGGCCCAGGTTCCTTCCATCTTTCTACTCTGCCACCCTGATTGTCTGGACTTAGCTCCCCTTGCAGTTCCCCATCCAGACCTGAACCATGTAGAAAAGGTGCCATATCTTTCTTGTGTCTCGGTAATAGTACTGATGTCTTTGCCAGACACCGCCCATTGGACTTCTCCTCAAGCTCATTGGCCAGAATATGGCAGCACATGCCTATGCTTTAACCAATCGCTGGCAAGGGATTGAAAGCACCATGACTAGTTTAGCCCAATCAGGATTCAGCCTCCCCTCAAGGACAGAGGCACAAAGGAGGAAGACAGAGACCTGCCAAGGAGGAGGAGGGGAAGGTGGAGGGTGAAGAGATGGCAACCAATGTTCCCTGATGCAGACATTACGAAGAAAAGAAATGTGATGCCCGCTCACTTACTGCCCACTCCTTTGGCCTTTAGCATGTGGGCAATAAATACCTGTTGAACTAAATTATAGTAGAGAAAGAAATTCATGTCCCCAAATGCCCAGTTCAGAATTCTTATCATCATATTCTGTAACCAGGAGTGAAATATGGGTTGCAACTACTCTAAAATTTGCTAAATTAATTCACCAATGCTCACCTTTAGATTCTAGTCTTTTAACACTAGATCTGCAGGAACCTTTTTAAAAGCACGTCCAGAACAGAGCTATATGGAATACAAAGAATCATAAAAATGTTAGTCTCATCATAATTTAGAGGGTTCATGTCAACCTTGATTTTCTTTCCAGAAACACAATGTGTTCTTAAAAGTGGGACTCATTCAGGCAGACCGGTTAATTGTATTCAAAGACTATTACATTTCCTCACCTCCTTCTACCTAACCAGTAGGATTTACCTGGAACCGGACATGAATATACCTGCCCTTGACAGCCAGGTATATGAGGATGAAATAAGTTAAGCAATTCTTCGAAGACCCGGATCATGGTCAAATAGAAATACCAAGAAAAGGAAAATGATCCCCAAGGAGAAAAATAATACATCCTTGGGGACAAAAGATGGGGAGAAGGGAGAGTCTTAGTTCAGGCTGCTATAACAGAATACCATAGACTGGGTGGCTTAAACAACAAACAGTTATTTCTGGAAGTCCAAGATCAAGGTGCCAGGAGATTCAGTGTCTAGTAAGGGCACTCTTCCTGGTTCATAGGTAGCAGCCTTCTTGCTGTGTCTTCACATGGCAGAAACAGAGCTGGAGGATTCCTGGGGTCTCTTTTATAAGGGCACTAATCTCAAATATGAGGGCTCCACCCTCATTATTTAATTATCTCCCAAAGGCCCCACTTCCTACTGCCATCACATTGGGGGTTAAGATTTCAACATATGAGTTGGAGTGGGGAGGAAACAAACACTCAATCCATCACAGGAAGACACAAATAATAAAACTATAGCCCAGGAGGTTAGAAAACTACCCAAGGTCAAACAGTAATGGCCAATGTAAGAGTCATACCAAGTTTCAAGGAATATTACACTCCTCTCTGACATCTTTTTTCCTTCTCTTCCTTTTTGTAGAATCAACTGGAAGGGTACATGGGAGGCCTCTCTGTCTTTGTGAGGAGCTTGTAACTTGGGAGACCCAGAAAAGGTCAGGCTCGAAAAAGGCAGAAGAGTGAGAGGAAGCCAGGATCTGTCTGCCCAAGGCTGGCTGGAGGATGTGGGCTTTTAGCAAGAGTTGCACTGAGAACTGGAAGAAGCCAGCTGGTCCAGCTCCATGAGGAAGGCAATTATGAAATTGTCAGGGCAGACACACATGTGGGGCATAAAGAAGGTGTATCAAGCTGGAACACCCACCTGTATTAGGTATCTCAAGCCCCAAGTGAGGCTTGGTGGAGGACAGCAACAGGTAAAGGAAGAGATCTCCATCTGGGCAGTGACACAGTAAAACAGGAAGGAAAAAGAACAACAAAAACTATAATAATAATGAACACTTAGATGGTCTTTTAAACACTTTAAATGTAAGGACTAATTTAATCATCACAATAATAAGGTTACTATTAATTACTAGTAATAATTAGATATTATATAATGATTATAATTATTACTAATACTAGTAATACTATTATTATTCCATTTTACAGACGTGCAAACGAAGGTACAGAGAGGTGAAGTAACTTACTCAAGGTCACATGCCTGCTAAGTGACAGGACTGGGTTTCAAACTTAGAGAATCAGCTTTAGAGTTCACACTCTTAACCGTTTCACTTAGTAGCAACCCCAGAGAACATTTCAAAGCAAAATTCCATTTGAGTTGAATCTATCTTGATTTAATTTTTATACCTGACATTTCTCCAGCAGTTTACAGTTTATAAGGGGTTTTGACTCCATCATTCTGGAATATAAGCCCTGCCACTTCCTTGCTGTATGGATGACCTCAGGGCAGTTACTGGCTGAAGTTCAGCTTTCCCATTTGTAAAGTGGGGACAACAATAATACTTGCTAGGAGGTTTAAATGAGACAAAGCACATGCAGGACTTAGCCCCACACCAAGCCCAAAATAAGCAAACTCAGTGTTTGCTGCCACTGTTGTTATTATTATTAATACTTCACTTGAGCTGTGTAACAACCCTGTGAGTTAGGTAGGATTTATTAACCTCATTTATCAGGTTTAGAAACTAAAACTCATAGAAGGTAAACAACTAGCCCAAGGAACAAGCTAGAAACTTGTAATGCCAGAATTGGAACTTCTTCCAACTCCAACCTTCCTCTCCTGCTCCCAGCCCTCAACTCCACCTCCTCTCTTTTCCCGAGGAGGCACTGTTATATAAACCAGATCATTCTTCAATGACTGCAGGAAAGTTTGAAGATACAGTAAGCACAAGGTTGGGAGTATTAACAGAGTCTTAAAGGTGTACACAGATTCCAGTTTAGGGACAGGTGAGCAACATCTCATCCCCAAGCAAATGCCAGAAGAAGCTGAGGTTACATGTTGTGATTAACTATGCTATCCCAAAGAGCCACAGTGGTTTGGCCATGGGTGGGCGGGGGGGGGGGTGTCCACAGGTCAGGAAGTAAAGGAGAATGGAAGTGCTTTTATCCAACAGGTAAACAGAGGAGTGTTTTTAAATACTATCTAAAATAATCAAATACCACTGTAAGATGGCATTCTACTTGGGGGTGGGGGTATGTGTTTATTCCTTCGGTTTTCTGTAATTCTGCATTTCACTTAACTTTTCCTAAAGTTTCTATTAGTGTATTCTGTTCTGGGACATGGTGCATTCAGTCCTATGGCTACAGGCAAAGAACTGTACAAAGACAAAGTTGGTTCTTCTGTAGTGTAAGATCTTAGCCAACTTCTTTAAGCCTCAGATTTTTCATCACTACCAGGAATATGATTCGGAGATTCCAGGATTTGGGGTACCTGGGTTTGAAGCCAGTCCTTCCAGACTGGAAGTCATGTACTTCCCCCATTACCCATTATGCAGAGCCCTCACCCATGTTTTTCTCCTTTTAAAATTAATGAAAAGCCTTATCTTGTACCCCTTTGTTCAAAAAAAAAAAAAAAAACTTGATACATGCTTCTTGCAGAGCTTCATCTCATTAACATTTCAATGACTTATTCAACAACTTGTTATTGAACACCCACTAAGTGCCAGGCGTTGTGCCCAGGCAGCCATAAAACAATGGACGAGACAGATTCCCTGTGAAGTTTACAATGAAGGATCCCCGGTAGTTATTTACAGCTTTTGCTAACAGCCAAAACGACAGAGACACCAACTACTTAGCATTTCCCCATAACCCCTAGGACGTAGCCCATAGTAGCCATTTAATATTTTTAGAGTTTAACCTAAAGGATAAATTGTCCAGTTAAAAATATATACGCTTTTCTCTAATTAGAGGATATTCTACTTATGCCCACAAGGTGGAGATATTGCTTGTAGTTTGCCCAAACTAAAAGCGCTGCATTTAAAATACATATTAATATACACATACCAGTAGAAGTTAAACCAAAAGACAAAAATTAAATTTAACTTATTGAGTGCTTATTTGGTGTAGTACACTATGTTAGGTGGGATAAGAAATAAAAAGTTGTTAAGACACCATCCCTGCCTGCTAGGGAAAGATGGGAGGAGGGAGCTTGCATAAGGCCAGGGAGATAATACCTTTTAATGAATTAATATAGTTTGATGTAACCATATGGGAGCCATAGTAATCTCATTATCAGGTAAAAGCTATAAAAAGGCATGGTATAGCCACCATGTGGTTGGGAACAGGTTCGACAAAGACCCCACACTTCAGCCAAAGTGTACTTACCACTCCAGTGAAAACATTTGAAGGTATACTGGGTCAAGGATGGAAGGCCCCAAATGTGATTTTTTTGTTGCCTCTGCTCAGCCACAAATATGAGAGTGTCTGCTCTATAATTCTAGACCATTCATTCTTTGGAGAATAAAGTATAATCATTGACAGGCGATGAGGCAGTACAGTTGAAAACCCTCATGGGCACCTGATTGGGGGGAGAAAAGAAAAAGGTTTCAAACTGCCTTTCAGGAGGTGATCCCACCACCCCACACCCCCTGGCTTTCTCTGACCTGGGAATCTCAGTTTGGATCTGGGACACACTCTGCTGCAGAGAGGGCAGGGAGAGGGCCCATCTGCATCTGAAGAGTTTTCCTGGGGGATTTAAACCCAAAGGTGGCTGGAAGAAGATGTGTTGGGGGTTTTGTTTGGTTTTTGTTTTGTTTGCTCCTTCACCACCTCCCTACCATTTCTTTTTCCCTTAAACCATTAAGCCAGTAAATCAGCTGCAATATGAATTTTTCTTTCTTTCATTTGTTTAATTGAAAATCACATTTGGGGGATAAAATGACTGGTTAAATGACAGTAAGTTCAAAAATTGAGAACGCCAACTTAATAAAAGTACTGAACATTCTCGATGGAGGGAAAATCAAGTGGCATGCGTCCAGGAGACCGAGTTTGACTTTTAGCTTCTCTACTTGTTAATTGCGGAATCTTGAGCAAGTCACATCCCCTCTCCGTGCCTCAGTTTCCTCATGGGCGAAACAATATAATTTATTTTGAGAGGTTGTCCCTGACACCTCTCTCCCCGACAGGAGGTTGGATGCCAGGCTATCTCTAAGTAGCAACCTGAACGTCCCACTGGAAAGTAAACTCCGTGAGCACTGGGGCACGGATCTGCGGATTTTACTGCTCCTGTGACCCCAACCGAGGGCAGAAGCTTTGTTGAACGGATGCACGAGTGAATGTGAGCTGGCCAAGGTGCTCCGCACGCGCGTGCACAGCGAGGTTTCCTTCCCCGTGAGTCCCTTGGGAAAGGCGGAGCGGCCAACCGCAAAGCTCCCAAGTCCGCAGTGACTGGTGGTAGTGAGCGTGCTCCGAAAAGGGTGTGGGTTCAAAGTGGTGGCTACAGACGGTTCCTTTCCCTGCAGGAGTCACATCCTCTGTGGCTCGGAGAGATTCCCAGGGTTTTACATAAGGCAGAGTGAATCACCCCGCCAAAAGCCGGAGAGAGCAAAGGGGCCCGCCCTGATTCTCGCCCACCGGAGCCCGGAGCGCGGTGGGGACCTGTCTGAAGTTTGCCGGAGACCAGGCGCTGCCCAGGCGCGGGGACCCGGCGACCACCCCACCCCCGCGAGGGCCCAGGGCGCGTCACCCCCGCCCGGCCCCCGACTCCGGCTCGGCGCCGCCTCCTCCGACGCCCCCGCGCGGGCGCGGCCAGTCCGGCTTCCTCCCGGCCCCTAAGTCCCCGGCCGAGTGTGGGGCCGCCTCTCCCTCCTGGAAGGAGCCATCGCCGCTTTAAGGGGAAGAGGAGGGGAAGGGGGCGGGGGAGCGGGGGGCGGGGAGCAGCGGCGGAGGAGGGGGAGGGGGATCCCCCTCACTCCCACGTGGTCCGGGCGCCTGTGAATCGCGCCCACCGGAGGGTCTCACAGCGAAATACAAAAGCAGCTGGGAAGCGGCGGCGAGGCGAGTTCCCAGCGCCGGGCGGAGCGCCGGACAGAGCCCCGCAGCGCCCGGCGGCCGCGATGGGGCTGAGGCGCCCGAAGCCCCGGAGCCAACAAGCTGCCGGGCCCGCCTCGCCGCCGGGACCCGGGTGCCTGGGCTCGGCTTGAAGCGGCGGCGGCGGCGGCACCGGTGCGGCCGCGGGAGCATGGGCAGGAGGATGCGGGGCGCCGCCGCCACCGCGGGGCTCTGGTTGCTGGCGCTGGGCTCGCTGCTGGCGCTGTGGGGCGGGCTCCTGCCGCCGCGGACAGAGCTACCCGCCTCCCCGCCGCCCGAACACCGACTCCCACGGCGCCCGGCCGGGAGCGGCGGCCCCGCGCCCGCGCCTCGCTTCTCTCTGCCCCCTCCCCTGGCGTGGGACGCCCGCGGCGGCTCCCTGAAAACTTTCCGGGCGCTGCTCACCCTGGCGGCCGGCGCGGACGGCCCGCCCCGGCAGCCCCCGGGCGAGCGCAGGCGGCACGTGCCAGCCGGGCGGCCCCGGCCGGAGGAGCACGGCGCGGTGCACGGGGGCGTCTTCTGGAGCCGAGGCCTGGAGGAGCAGGTGCCCCGGGGCTTTTTGGAGGCCCAGGCGGCGGCGTGGCTGGAGACGGCGCGAGGCGCCCGGGTGGTGGCCCTGGAGCGCGGGGGCTGTGGGCGCAGCTCCAACCGACTGGCCCGCTTTGCCGACGGCACCCGCGCCTGTGTGCGATATGGCATCAACCCGGAGCAGATCCAGGGCGAGGCCCTGTCCTACTACCTGGCGCGCCTGCTGGGCCTCCAGCGCCACGTGCCGCCGCTGGCACTGGCTCGGGTGGAGGCGCGGGGCGCGCAGTGGGTGCAGGTGCAGGAGGAGCTGCGCGCAGCGCACTGGACCGAGGGCAGCGTAGTGAGCCTGACGCGCTGGCTGCCCAACCTCACCGACGTGGTGGTGCCCGCGCCCTGGCGCTCCGAGGACGGCCGTCTGCGGCCCCTGCGCGACGCCGGGGGCGAGCTGGCCAACCTCAGCCAGGCGGAGCTGGTGGACCTGGTACAATGGACCGACCTGATCCTCTTCGACTACCTAACAGCCAACTTCGACCGGCTCGTAAGCAACCTCTTTAGCCTGCAGTGGGACCCGCGCGTCATGCACCGCGCCACGAGCAACCTGCACCGCGGTCCCGGCGGGGCGCTCGTCTTTCTGGACAACGAGGCGGGCTTGGTGCACGGCTACCGGGTGGCAGGCATGTGGGACAAGTATAACGAGCCGCTGTTGCAGTCAGTGTGCGTGTTCCGCGAGCGGACCGCGCGGCGCGTCCTGGAGCTACACCGCGGACAGGACGCGGCGGCCCGGCTACTGCGCCTCTACCGGCGCCACGAGCCTCGCTTTCCCGAGCTGGCCGCGCTCGCCGACCCCCACGCTCAGCTGCTACAGCGCCGCCTCGACTTCCTCGCCAAGCACATTTTGCACTGTAAGGCCAAGTACGGCCGCCGGCCGGGGACTTAACATCACCCGGGGGAACAGAGAGAGACGCGGGACCGGGGTATGGATGGTGGGGGAAGGGCCGTCGCCCCTGCCTCTGTGTGGGACCAGCCAGCCAACGCCCAGCCAGTGGCCCGAGCGTGAAGGTGTCTAAAACTTCAGCTTCACCCACCTGCCCCCTTCTTTCAATCCCACGCTATTTCCTTTCAAAGTTCTGGGTGGACGAACTCATCGAGGCGGGAAGTGTAACATTCCCTTCCACCCAGCTTATAAAAGGATTGTTTCCTGTGCCAGCGCGGAGATTGGATCCGAAGAAATTGGTTGCTGGATTTGGCCCCCCAGTGGCCGTCCCTGTGGGAGATGCACCCCATTCTTGGGTCCCCTCGTTCTCTTTCCGAAAAAGGAAAACTTCCGTTTGAGCCGTTGAGCTAATTCTGCAATTTCCTACCAAATGCAGCGCTGGTGGCCCCGGAGCAGGGCTGTGACATTGGCTGGTGGAGCCCCCTTCCTGTGTTCTCCCTTTGTTCCAGCGCCGAGGTGGTGAGATCACTGTTCCAAGCAGGGAAACGGCTCCCCGTAGGACAAAGAGAGCGGGACCTCCAGACTCGGGGGAGCCCTGCCGACCCAGCTAATTTGCCTGACTCATTCCTGACCTCTTGTCATTTGGGCCTGAAGGCTGTGAATTCAGGGCCGGCTGTATGCACTGAGTCAAATAATGAATTTTGTCTTCCTCCCCCACCCTCAACCGACCAAAATTTTGACAATGATGTTCACCAGAAGAAAAAAAATCAGTTTCATGCACTTTATTTTGTTTTTATTTTAATTTTTTATTAAAACTTTTTTATTTGACAGAATTTGCCTTGTATGTATATATGTGCATAAAGTGTGGTGTAAATATACTAAACAAACTTATATTTCAATAAAAAGGAGTTTAAAATTTAGAATTTAATTCCTGTGCTTTTAACTTGTTTGGGGTATCTGATGCCCTATCTGCTTTCAGAATAAGCTTTAGGCTTTCTCCCTTGTGGATGTGCTTTTAAAACAAAGGATTCGTCTGTTTGAATACCGAACTTATAGAATTCATACAAAGACAAGAGCAGATTCCCTGTCCTCACTCAAATGGATCCTAGTGCTGGAAATTTGAGTTCAGCCTAGAATGTGGGGGGAGATGGGAGGAAAGTGTTCTATTTCCTGGCAAATAAAACTTAGATATGAAAGGATTTCAATGTAATATATTCCTATATTAATCATTTGGCAAATATGATAGAACCAGATGTGGAGACTAAAATATGACAAATGCCCCCTTGTTAAACTCAACTACAGTGGTCACATGTTGCACATTATTTTCAGCATTGTAATTACCGGACACCGCAATGTATACAGACAATAAGCTGAGGCCATGTTGCAAACAGGTAGAGAAAGTCATAAATTAATTCTTCTCTTTAATCTCCTGGCATAAATTCCATTGCATTCAGGGGATCGTAATCTCCAACATCTGGATTCATCCAATTCTCTAAGGAGATTGTACTGTTTTCTGGGTACTAACTGCATGGTCCCCTCCCAGCAGCCACTGGGAGACCATGAAAGTGTACAGGACTTTGCATATGCCATTTGGCCCTTTACTTTTTTAAGACTTCAAACTTAGAAAGTGTCTTTGGATTTTTTACCCACAACGAGGAGGTTGGTTTTTGTTTTACAGCCCATTGGTGTTTTGACATTTTATGTTGTATCTGGGCCCAAGTGATCTTGCCTATTATCTTCCTTTTATTTAATGACCTTTAACTCAAAGCAACTTTTGGTTACAACTTTCATAGTTTTTTATTTGACTTGCATTTGTAAACCTAGGGTTTTATAGACTCATGAAGCTATTAAATCTCTGTGGGTTCCCCTTCTGACTCTGCATTACAAAAGTAGTGTGTAATTTAACTGTTTAATATCCTCCTTAAGTTTTCAGTCCCTTATGCTTAAGCCAGTCTTAGCTGAAAAAAAGTCCATCAACTGTGGTGTAAGTCTAATTTTTTCACAATATAGCCACAAAATGTACCAATATTGGCAAATATATCTTTTTTAAGATGTTTTTAGTGTGAGACCTCATATAATTATACCTTTCAGAAAGAAACATTTTCCATTTCTGATGATTATTTACTATTAATTTGCCTCCTAATTTAATGGAGACCATTGGAAGAAAAGAATAAATATTCAGCAACCTGTTTTTTTTACCCAACATGTTCATCAAGGAAACCAATGAGCAGAAATAAGTTAGAAGTTTCACAGATTGCACAGGAAATGCACCCTAACTCCCATGTAGCTTCAGCACTGATGAGTTCTGGGCCAGCAGCATTCTCTACATTCTTTCTGCACTTCAGTTCCAAGCCCAGACTTGATCATGGTTAACCCTGAACAAGAAACTGAGCATAATTTAAATGGCTCTTCTCAGATTCTTTAGTGAACCATATCTGCCTGTTCGAAAAATAAGTTTAATTACATGGCGGAGTTGTTAAGGGAATCAAGACTTAATTACAGAGAGTGGGTTTTAACTGTTGCTTATTCCTGTTGGATAATCGGTAGGCTGTGGCACAGAAAGATCAATTAAAGTTTTGCCATGGTCAGTGAAAGCTGCTAGGGACAAATCATTTTTCAAATTAAAAAAACAATGCAGGCTACAGCATGATTTGGAAAGAATAACAGGTTCTGCAGGCAGACCATATTCTGGATTCTGTGCCTCATCTATTTACCTTCAGCAAGTCATGTAACTTAGTTTCCTCATCTGTGAGATGCAGAATTGATCAGAGTACTGTGGGATTTAAATGTTAACATATAAAACACAGAGACACATAATAGATATTCAAAAAAACAAAAAAACCTCACTTTCTATTCTTATTTACTTTTTTATTTTTATTTTTTTAGAGATGGGATCTCCCCATGTTGCCCAGCCTGGACTGGAACTCCTAGGCTCAAACGATCTCCCACTTCAGCCTCCTTAGTGGTTGGGACTACAGGTACATGCCACCACATCTGGCCAATTTTTTTTTAGATTTTTGTACAGATGGAGTCTCACTATGTTGCCCAGGCTGGTCTCAAACTCCTGGCCTCAAGTGATCATCCCACCTCAGCTGGGACTACAGGCATGCACCACCAAACCTGCTGGCCCTATTCCTGTTTTTAAAAAAAACTCATGCCCTTCTTATGCTTCAGTAAACTTCTATTAATTTTCATCATCAGAGCCAAATCTAGCTGTTTCTAAGGTCAGAATCAGTTTTAGACATATGGTAATAAATTAATAAATTATTTATTGAGGGCCCTCTTCCAGCACTACGCAGGGCACTAGTTCATAAGGCCAGGGCCACAGGTTTGATCTCCACGTGGGTTTGAGTGCGTGGTTTCAGGACCAAAGCAGACCCGATGCACCAAAGCAGCTATCCTACAAATACATGAGGGCGGTTTAAATTTTCTTTTTAAAAAGCAGATGGCTTTTTGCAAATCCATCACCACTTCTGGAAAGCTTCAAGAAGTGATGAATCTTTGCAAGAACAATCCTTTTCCCAATTCCTTCTGCCAAGAGAAAGTAGGCAGTTGACCTTTTCTCCCTGGATTTGACTGTTGATTAATTCACTTTGTCAATGACATAGTTCTAAACTCTATTAAGTGTACTCACCCTCCTGTCTTCGAATCAAGAAGAAAAACAAATTATTTTAACACATCTCAACACTTCTCAACTTTCTGCCTACAGTCGAAGGTAGGAGAGTCCTCTTAGAAGACCTAGAGGTTGATAATGTGGATTAAATGAGTAAATATTTATAATGTTCTCTAAGTAGTGCCTGGCACATAGTAAATGCAACATGTTTGTTTATTAGTGAAGTAGATCATTTCCCCTCTACGTCAAAACCAGAGGCACCTTGAGTCCTAGGCAGGATCCTGTTTCATAATCCTGCTCTATCTCTGCAGTTATAGAAAACTATCCACATGCTTCTGTTTTGACTCAGGAGAATCAATTGAGTGTGAGTCTGGCAAGAATTACCTAGAGCCCACAGTTGTCAGTTGGTTGTCTTGTTTCTGAGAATGCCCTCTACGTGAGATACCATACGTGAGATACCATACATACCCCCTTCTTTTTCACAGAGAGGCTGTAATTCTATTTCTCATGTGGCTCATTAACCCCAGGGGGCAGTCGGCTGTGGAACTCTGTCCCTTCTGAGCTACCATGAGTCATGGATCATTCAAGCCTGGGCACTAATTATTTTTCCCTCCACACACCTGCCCCATCCCACAGAACGACTGGTCCCCAAAGGTAGAAGGGCGGTAGGAGTGCTAGAGGAGGAGAAAAGGGAATCCAGTAGGTCCAGAAGCAAGGAAATTTCCAGAATACAATAGAATGCCAGCTGCCAGGGGGTATGGAAACCACAGGACAAAGGTTGACTTCCACCCCTAAGCATATTTTGATCATTAGATCTAATGGAAAGGGTACTGGGAGTCAGGGACCTAGGCTACTTCTCACTCACTGTGCGACTTGAGAAAGACACTTCCCCTCTCTGGCTCCACTCCTCATACCTGGAACAGGAAAGTGTTTCATTAGATTGTTAATTTCCAATTTTTTGAAGCAGAACTCATGCTAAGGATACACACACTTTACATTGTGACCCAGGACAAACACAAACACAAACACACACACACACACACGCACACACACGCACACGCACGCACGCACACACGCTCTAATACAACTGAAACGTTTCACAAAACACTACGGGTAACACTTTTTCTCTTTTACTCGATGTTATTCTACTTCTCCTCCTCTACTTCCTAATGTTATCTGTGACCCTCTAACTTGATTCATAACTCATCAGTGGGGCACAGCCTGCACTATACGAAACATGGGGTCAGATGATCAGTAAGCTCCCTTCCAGCTCTAAGATTCTAGGGAAGTTCCATTTATAATCAGTTTACCACCTACTACAAATTTTTCCCCAAAGGCAATACAAACAGACTTCAATTTTGTACACTCTAAGAACAAAAGACTGTAGTGCTTTATTTCAAAATGTAATTGGGAGAACTGCTCAAAATCTTCATAGTGTCTTTTTATAAATACTTTAAAAATCCCTTAAATGTAGGAAGTAAGTTTCAGTCTGTTCCAACCATGTGTGAGCAAATAGTGCTTTCAAGTAAAAAAAAAAAAAAAAAACATAATCCTTTGCATGTCTGCCTCAACATGGCCCAAGGACGACTCAAGAGGACAGTTTTTTTTCTGTGTATTCATAAAGATCAGATGTAGGAGTCATAATTTTTTAATGTGACTGTTTTACCAGTTTCTCTTTCTGTGTCCTGCTGTGGGGGAAACTGCATTAATAAACTATGTCTCAATACTGCCTAGCTGGAATTTTTTTCTCTGCAGGACTCCACCAAATATAGCTAAAGGAATGCTCATTTTATTTATCTTTTCAACTTTCTTTCCATTTTGGATATGTCTTCTTGACACTTTTGAAATTTTTCTCCTAATGGCACCTTCATTTTTTTTAGGAGAATAGAGAACTAATTGTTCATTGAGTAACAACAACACTAAAGAACTCCTTTTTTCTCTTTCATCAGTGCCATATGGTATCTTTTATGCTTTTAACAGTTATTTTACACCCTATGCAGAAAAATTAAGTAGCTTACAGAACTGGCATTTGTCCAGCAACAACTCACAGGTTTTACTTTGCTGAGAAATTGTGGGTTAATAATAGAGAGGTGTCACTTTTAATTAGATGGCCCTAAACCATGCATTCGTCTTTGCCTGCCTATAGCTTCTTCAGAATGATTTCTTTTTTAATGTTTAGTAAAAGTCTTTGTCCCTATCCCACAAATGGCCTGGAGAGGCAAGGTGAGTGGGAAATGACTAAAGTCACGATTTTTTTTCAGTTGTGGTAAAACGTATATAACATAAAATTTGCCATTTTAATCATTTTAAGTGCACGGTTCAGTGTCATTAAGTATACTCACAATGTTGTACAACCACCCTGCTGTTTATTTCCAAAACTGTTTCATCACTCCTTCCCCCAAAAAACCTCTGTAACCATTAAGCAGTAACTCCCCATTCCTCCCTTCCTCTAGCCTCTGGTAACCTCTGATCTACTTCCTGTCTCTGTAAAATTCTAGATACTCCGTGTAAGTAGAATCATACAATATCAGCCCTTTTGTGTCTGACTTCTTTCACTTACCCAGCCACGGTCATGGAGGCAGCATGATAGAGCGAAGCAATGTCGTTTGGGAACTGGCAGAACTGCATTTGAGCCTGATTTCCACCATTTAATAGCCCTGGAATCTTGAGACAAATTGATGAACTCTTCATTTCCCTCATCTGGAAAAGCAATAGAAGGACTACATAGTCTCTAGAGTCCCTTTCCACTCTAGAAAAATGCTGTGTTTTTATGTACAGTGACTACACCAACAGATTCCATCGCTTAACTTCCAGTTTCTTTTCCCTACCTGCAGATTCAGTAACTTTTTAGGCACCTCCTATAAAGTCCCAGGCACTGTGGAGTCAGTGGTGAGCAAGATAGGTAAGAATCTGCCTCCATAGAGCTTAGAGTCTAGTAGGGAAAGATGGAAAATTATCCAGCAGAAACGAAGTGTGACAAATGCTATCTATGGTAGGGGAAAGTGCCATGGGACCATGTTGCAGGACTTTGTATGCTCATCTGGAGAATCAAGGAAGGCTTACAAGTCGGCCTTCTGTTTATATCTGAATTCTAGGGAAGGTTTGAAGAAAAGGAGGGTACAAAGAGAGGAATTTTCATAGTGGTTCCCTCAATAACCTAAGGATGCTCTGCTGACCACAGGGAGTTATGATCTCTACAGCTTGTCTTGGAGGGTTAAAGGCGCGCCATGGTGGTCATTTAAACATTTCCAGCCGGGACGCTATCTGCAATAGGACACACACTGAAATATTAATCATCTTGAGGTTGGGTGCATGGGAGCGAGTATGGTAGGAATTATTAACATCATGGGGAAATTAATTTTGTCAATAATATTAATACCTGCTTTTTGCTGAATATATACTAACAGACAAGACTTCATGTTAGACATTCTGAAGAGCTGTTATGAGGATTGGTAATGATAGCTATAGACCACATATTTCTTTTGCAGGTGGACACTAAGGCTCAAAGGGTTTAAGTAAACTGCCGACAGGGTGAGACGTGGGGCTGTGGCTTAAAGATAGATCTGTCTAGTGCGAAAGAGTGGGATATACTTTGCCCCCTTGTCTTTCTTTCTCTTTTTTTCTTCTCTTTTTCATATTAGTCTTTTCTAATTGGTTTTTTAAAATTATTCTCTTTGTCTTTGGCATCCTGTAATTTCATTATAATGCATTTATATATGGCTGGGGGGTTTTTTGGCCTGATATGAACATGCTATATTTCTTAAATCTAAGAATTCCCTTTTTTTTTTAGTCTAGAAAAATTCCCAGTCATTATCTCTTAAATTATTTTCTCTTTCTATTCTCCCCTTAGAGAAATATTATTGGGCATATGTTAGGTCAGCAGTCCCCAACATTTTTGGCACCAGGGACTGGTTTCATGGAAGATAATTTTTCCACAGACCAGGGGGAGGCTAGGGAGAGGAATGGTTTCAGGATGATTCAAGCACATTACATTTATTTTGCAGTCAAACCTCTCTGCTAAGGATCATCTGTATTTGCAGCCGCTCCCCAGTATTAGCATCACCACCTCGGCTCCACCTGAAATCATCAGGCATTAGATTCTAATAAGGAACACACAACCTAGATCCTTCACATGTGCAGTTTGCAGTAGGGTTCATGCTCCTATGAGAATCTAATGCCACAACTGATCTGATAGGAGGAGGAACTCAGGCGGTGATGCAAGTGATGGGGAGTAGCTATAAATACAGATGAAGCTTCACTTGCTACCCTACCTGCTGCTCACCTCCTGCTCTGTGGCCCAGTTCCTAATAGGCCACACATTGGTATAGTCCGTGGCCTAGGGATTGGGGACTGCAGTGTTAGGCCATCTTTGTATCCTCCATGCCCCAACCTCTCTCGTATATTTTCCATCTCTGTTCCTTTCTGTGCTGCCTTCTGTCTTCTAATTGACTAGCTCTCTCTCTAATAGTGTCTAAGTTGCTGCTTAATCCATCCCTGAAACTTTGTTTTGTTTGTCCATCTGTTTAAATTCAATGACTATTTTTTAATTTCCAAAAGTCCTATTTGGTTCTTTTTCAAGATTTCCTGGCCATTTTTTAATATTGTCTTCTTTTTTCCTCTTGTTTTTAAGACTTTCCTTAATGTATTGAATTATTTAAAATTGTACATCTGGTTACTCTAATATCTAAAGTTCTTGGGTATTCTAATCCTGTTGTTTGTGTGTCTCCTAACTTTAGCATATATAAGGCTGCCACATAAAATACAGGACACCCAGTCAACTTTAAATTTCAGATATGCAATGAACAATTTTTTAGTACACACATGTTGCATGCAATATTTGGGAAATGCTTATATTAAAAATTATTTGTTATTTATCTGAAATCTAAACTTAACTGTTTTATTTTGTTTTCCTAAATCTAGCAACCTGACATGGAGGCTTTGTATTTTGTAACTTGGGATTGTAAATTCATGTTCAGGCAGGATTTTATCTGCGAGACTCTTGTTTTATTTGGGTTGAACATATGTCCTTCCAAAGATGTTTTTGTTTCCTTGTGTCAGGCATCCCAAGGTTAAAGCTAGAATTGGCTCACTTTCATATTAATCACTTTAAAGTATAAATTTAAATAACAAACATATGATGACAGGAGGAATCTTCCCAGAGACTTATTTTGTTTTCAACCTGAGTTCAAGCTAAGACAAGCAATCTCCTCTCACATCCCCTCCCTTTGCTGGAAGGATGAAATTTTCCATTGAGGGTCCTGGCTTTATAGAAGGTCTTTGAAAGATTCAACTTTCCCTCCCACTGGGGCACATTAAACCCAATTTGATTACAAAGATCAGGCACATACACACAAAATCAGGACAGCCCCAGTTCCAGCTCACACCTATCACTCTGCTTTTAGTTCTCTCTTTGTTTTGGGTCCCTAGGGATTTTTCCTTACATTTTTATGAGCTGAGCCATGAATTTAAAAAGATGTTTGTTATATTTTATAAAACATTTATAGATGTTTTACAGAGGGAAGGTTTTTAGGTCATGTCATTTGCCTTATTGCTAGAAACGAAGTCCACCTGAGCTCCCTCTAAACCCTGCTATCAAAGTCCGCTTGCAATAAGCTAGCCCTTACTTGAGGATTAGGTGCCAGATTTGGTTATTCAGAGAGATTTCCCCACAGTGGAGACATTTACTTTAATAGGATTTGACCTGAAATAATCCAGGAAAAAAGTGACCCTGGAGTCGATAACAAATTTTGTTCTGTTTGCCACTAGCAAGCTTGAGATACAAACCAGGAAAATGATTAAAAGGAAAGGTGAAAGGAGAAAATTGGGAACACGAGGAAAGGAGAGGGATTGTTAAAAAGAATCACATTGGTAGAGAGGCAAGGGAGCAGCCTTTGCCTCTGGTACATACGGCCCTCAGATTGACCCTCCATCAGCATCAGAGCTGGCAAAATGATGCCACATTGCAGGGGAAAGAGCTAGTGCCTCTGCAGGTTACATTTAGGATTAAAAAAAGGTCAAGTAACTCTGGGGAAAATTACTTTTCATTTGCAGTCAGTGTCCTGCCTCTGCCACGACTCCCAACCACGCAAAGTCCAGCCATTGCCACTTGATCTTTGGCTACTTGACACTGAAGACCACATTCTGCCAACCTTTCAAAGAAAACAAAGCCTCTGCCATCAAACATGACTCCCAACCTTGCACTTCCAGTGGCAGCACATTCAATTTCATCATTTAGTGAGCCTATCTCTAGTAACCTATTAGCAAAATCAAAAATGCTAATGAAAGACGAGGTTAAGCATCTTTGACTTCTCAAGGCATTGAGCCAATAAAAGATGTCCAAAGAACATTGCTGCGAGGCTCCCTTCTCCTCCACCTGTTTATAGTTGGGACCCATCCAAAAATCTCCCTGTAATATAAGATCATGACCCAACTCCACATAAAATGTCTGTCTTTTCTGATACTCTGATCCTGGATGCATGACTCATGCCATAAAAATTATTGTAATGACTCTGGACTTAGCAATTCAGAAGTTGGTGCTCCATGTGAAATCCCTGTTGGGTTATTTTCAAGTGATTACTCATGGCCTAGGTATGTGCTGCATGTATCAGTAATACTTCCAGCTCAGTTGATAAATGTCTACTCCTCTGAGTGTACCCCTCCCACTTTCCCAACCACCTCAGCCCCCTACCTTCCCCTGATCCTGCAATTAACAGGTTAACATCTAGCATAGCAGGAAGTTTCTTGAACCAGTGTCCCAGCACTAAGACCAAAAGTAAGTTCTGATTGCCCCTGATATAATTTCAATAGCATCCCCTGGGTATAAGGTGTAATGGTTCAAATACATGGAACAGTGGAGTTGTCGTCCGAAGCCCTATCTTTGGTTCCCTTGCTTGATTCAAAACCTTCATCTATTTGGCAAACAGACACTGAGCATCTATTCATTGCATTAATGTTTCCTAGCTGCTAACTTTGGGTCAGACACTGTGTTAGGTGGTAGGAACAGGTCAGTTAACTAGAGAGATATGGTTTCTGATCTTCTATAGTGTAGAGTCTGGTAGAGGAGACAGACATTAAGCAAATCATTACTGTAATAAGTGGGATGACAGGAAAATACATGGCCCTATGAGAGTGTTAATAGGGGACAACCTCACATTGGAGGTTGAAGGATGTGGCATTTAAACAGAGACCAGAGCAATGAGCAGAAGTCAGCCGGTGTAGAGGAGAGAAGAGGGAGTGGAGAGCATTTCAATCAGAAGGAATTGCACGTTTGAGAGGCTGAGAAAAGGAGGTTGCTGTTTAGAAATGAAAGGCCTGTGTGACTGAAGAGTGAAGCCCCAGAAGGGGAATTACATGGTTTGAGGCTGCAGAGGTAATCAGGTACCTACTAAGTGCCAGGCACAGAGGTCAAGAGATGGAGATATCATGGCCCTTGCCCCTTAGGGAGGCACTGTAGCATAGCGTGAAAGGGCTGAATTGTGGCAGGAGACTCTCTGGGTTCAAACCCTGGCTCCTCCATTTTCTGGCTCTGGCTCTAAGACCTTGGGCAGGTTACCCATGCTCTCTGACCATCGGTTTCCTCATCTGAAAATAGAGAGGATAATAACAGGGCCTACCTTTTTAGGAGTTAACACATGTAAAGCACTTACGACAGTGCCTAGCACATAGTAAAGACTCAGTTACTATTAGGAATGGACCACCAGGACACAAGAGAGAAGTGGAAGCACAGAGAGATTAAGTGATTCTTTTCTGCCCATTTCCACCCAGTTCAAAGGTGGTCATATAGTAAAATATTCTGTGTTTAAAAATCCCATTTAAAGGCACCAACATTGTCCATGCTATTGTCACTTCAATAGTTCACAAGAAGATTACATGATGACCCACCTTCCCATGACTTGTCCTATCAAAAGCAGGTTCCATGTCTTTGGGGGGCTGCTACTCATTCTTTCCTGAACCAATTTCTTAGCAGATTCCTAAAAAGAAAAGCCATGGAAACCTGCTGTTAAAGGGAGATCATCCAGATAGTGCCAAGGAAACAAGGCCCATCATCTACAGAGTTGTTATAAGCAACAACAAAAGAAAGAATGACAGAGGATAAAACCACCGTTCCAAAATCGATCACAATGCGGAATAGGAGGAAAAAGGAAATTTAAGCCCAGCAGTATTTCTGACAGGTTTACAAAAGATTTCCCAAGTGCTTAGCTGGTACCTGTAGAAATGTATGGGGGCCTGGGAGGAAACAAATCACCCTACGATGCCATCCCAAGATTATAGATCTTTGGGGAATCTGTGGAGCTGTCATCAAAGCCATCACACATTAATCACTCTGGGCAGGAACAGGAGAAATTGGAGGTGAAAAGGGCCGATTAAGTTCTTAAGTCTTTCCCTGGAGAATGCCACATGGAGATCACTCTGTGTAGTGCACTCACATGAACGCAATAAACTTTGGGATTATTCAAGCTAAAGGCAAGGAGCGCTTCCCTAGAGGTCATTGCTTTCTGCAGTTTGATGAGCCTTGGGTTTTTTCACAGATCTATGCTGTTGCATTCTGTGAAAGACCATGAACATCCCTTTGCTGAAAGAAACAACAAAACATTTCCCACCAGGGAGACTAAAAAGGTAGAGTGAACATTTGTCATGGTTGTGGCCACCCAGCCACCATTTCTTCAAGAATATCTTGTTTGCTACCCAGTGGTGGTTAATTTTGTTGAGTCCTAAATCTAATTGCCTCAATACAGCCAGCAAGTGAGCATGTGACCTAAACTCACAATTGGATTCTCTCTGTTAAGACTCCTAACTATTTATTCCAGCTGGTCAGACAGTTGGGGGATTTCTACTGCCAGAAGTTTCTGCAGCTGCCTGGGACTGTCTGTTCCAAGCCACTTACTTCAGACTTCCTTTCAAGCCTTCATTTTCCGCCATTAAACTCCCATTTTTGCTTATGTTTGCCAGAGTTTATTTCTGTTGCTTACAATTAAAGACCCCTGACTAAAGAAAGTGTTCAAAAAGTAGGATGGGTAGAAATGATGCCTGGAAAGGTTGTCCCATGAAAACAGATAATTTCACTTAATGCATTGTACAGGGGTGAAGACTCATGGTCAGGAGAGGAAAAGCATTTCCTTTTCCCCTCTGCTTGATCATGTAGTAGCTTTTGACCTGGCCAGCACCCCTTTTTTCACCTGGCCCTGGAGCTGTGCAAAGGCAGGCTTAGTGGCACAGTGGGTTCTCTTGCACTTAGCAGTGTGTTGGTGAATGCTTAACAACTGGCTCTGGGTAGGGAGAGGGGATGGGGTTGATATGAAATGTTTGCCAATTTCCATGGTGTAAACATTCCCACTGTGGCCAATTTCAAGCTACCAGTGTGATGTCACTGAATACAGAGTTGGAAAGAGATGCACACAATCAGCCGTCCTGAGCCAGGCCACTACCCCTACCCCTCTGACTATGGAAGTTGCACAGGAATGCTTCTGGGTAATAACAATAGCTAACATTTATTTAACACTTTATCTCATGCCACATACCATTCTAGGCACTCTAATGCATGTAGTGCTTAATTTAATCATGACCTCTTTGGCAGATACAATCCTTATCCCCATTTTACAGATCAGGAAACTGAGATACAAAGAAAATAAGAAATTGTTCAAAATGATAAAGCTTAGAAGTTGATGTACCATAATTTTGACCCCTGGTAATTGATTCCAGGGGTGTCTTACTTAATCACAACGCTAGGCTGATAGACAGAATCCAATCATTAAAGGCATCTGCCTTCCAGAATGTGGGAAGTAGCATCAGACTCAAACATCCTGGCAGAAATGACAGTGACAACATCCCTAGGTATGCTCAACATGGATGTTTTCTATTTGAGTCTAAAATTTATTTTCTGTATGTACATTCTGATTATTTATACCCCATCTACTATCGAAAGGGTGGAAAATAGCTTGAAATAGTAATATCTAACAATTAATAAGTACCTACTATGTATCATTTACATTTCATCTCCACAACAATCCTTTAGAGATAGGAGTTATTCTGCCTATTTTGCAGATAAGGACACTAAGCCTCAAGTTAATCTCCCAAAGCCCATAGAGCTAATAAGTGACTAAAGTAAGGTAATTTTTATTTTTAATCCTCTTCACTTCATTGACAGAGAAACAGGCAGTAGCCTGCCCCACGCAACATAGTTAATTAATGCTGATGCAAACCCCGGTCCATCTCTTGCCAAAGACCATGACCTTCATACCGTGCTTCCTCTAAGCAGGCCCCCTGATAACACAGCCAGAAGTGATTTTCCTAGAAAGCCCTGTCTGGGCCACTCAGGAAGATGATTCTGCCAAATGACCATTGAAGGGGCAACTGCAATTCCACAGCTCAGAGGGCTCTCTCCTAACCTCTTGCCACCCGCTCAAGATCCACAAAGTCAGTACTCTCTTTTAAGATCAGCAACAGGTTAAAAGCAACATCAGAAGAAAAGTGAGTGTGTTTTCTGAATAGTGGTTACCTCTGATCTTCTCCTGTGTCTTCCCTATGGGGACTGGGCTGGATGCCTCACCAGAGTGCAGGATTCTCCTCCTGTGTGATGCTGAGCAGCTTTTGCCAGATCCGTACGCGACCCAACCTGACTGCCTTGACAGGTGTGATATGAATGAGGTGCTTCCGTTATTGGTGATAATGAGACTTTTCAGTATCTGTCAGTTACGGAACAATTGATGTCATCATGTGAATGGCAGCTTCTCTCGGCTAGCTTAATGTTCAGAGGCAGGGCTGCTGAAATACTGTATGCTTTGAGGAAGTCATTGATGCTGGTTCTGGAAGGGTTAACATACCTCCAATGTGCCTGCCTTAGCTCTTCCAGCAGAGAGAGGAGGAGGTGGGCTGGGGGTGGGATAAGTGTCACATTCAGACACATATCTGTAGCAAAAACAGTGGAGAAATAGTTTTAAACCATATCGCTCCCTGTTCTGGCTTGCATACTAATATCTTTGGGATTACGTTCCCCTGCTCTAGCAATCTGTCACTTGTAACGGGAGGAAAGGCAGGCATCAGAGAGCCTAGATAATTTAGTAGTGTAGTCTCGTTTTTGTGGAGCTGCCTTGTGGGTCCTTGACCTAATTAGGGGACTGATGGTGGGGCAGTCCTGCAGGAACACCTGAGAATCTCCCACGGTGCTTCTTAACACCCCTTATACTCCAGATAATACACACAAAAGACACCCAGCCTCAAAAATGTATTTATTCACCATATAATCAGCAATTGCATTTCTGGGTAAATACTCCAAGAAAAAAGGAAAACAGGGACTTAAATAGATATTTGCACACCAATGCCCATAGCAACATTATTCACAATAGCCAAAAGGTAGAAACAACCGAAATGTCCACTAGCAGATGAATGGATAAACCAAATGTGGTATATACATACAACCTTAAAATCATTCAGCCTTAAAAAAGAATGAATTTTTTAAAGATATATAAATAAAATTTATTTTATCCTTTAGAAGGACAGAGAGAATGAGAGAGAGAGAGAAAGAGAGACGGGGAGAGAGAGAAGGGGGGAAGAGAGCAGAAGGAATGAATTTCTGACACATGCTACAACATGGGTGAACACTGAAGAATTTACACTAAGGGAAATAAGCCAGACACAATAAGACAAACATTGTATGATTGCACTTAAACGAGGCACCTAGAATAGTCAAATTCATAGAGATCGAAAATAGGAGGGGAGTTGCCAGGAGATGGAGGAAGAAACAATGGAGAGTTATTGTTTAATGGGTATAAAATTTCAGAAGAGGATTAAAAAAATTAAAAAATGGTAAAAAATTTCTGGAGATGGATATTGGTGATGGTTGCACAAAAAATGTGAATGTACTTAAATGCCATTGAACTGTACACTTAAAAATGGTTAAAATGGTAAATTTTGTGTTATGTATATTCTCCTACAATTTTAAAAAAAAGATACCTAGCACAGTGCATGTAGTCAGAGTATTTACAAAGCACAAGCCAAATGAAAAATAACTTGGGTAGTCATTGCCATAATCTATAAAGTGTCCTACAAATATTAGCTAAATGTTCACACTTGCTGTACTTGACTTACTCTTCAGGAAGGTATCATCAGCTTCTTTTGACAAAGGAGGAAACTGAAGTTCAGAGAGGTAAAGTAAGTTGCCAAGGCTCCAGAGCAGTGACAGAGGGAAAATTTAAACCTTGATCTGCCTGTCATCAAACACAGTGTGATTTACATACTCCAAAATGCCTGAAAAAGTACCCCTTTTTCAGGGTGTTCATATGCCAGACAGTAAGATGAAGCCCAATTGACCTGCTCTCTGAAACATGGGAGATCCAAGCTCAGAAATACTTTAGAATTCATCAGTAGAAGTCGACTTATAATTCATAGAACTAAAATATACAGTCTTTTCTGATAACAGCTAAATCGAGAGCAACCTGGAGAATTTCCCTAATAAAGATGCAACTATCTATCATGTGTGGCTTTGGTTGGTTTTATAAGAAATAGAATCACAAGATTCAAAGTATTCCATTGTAATCAAAAGAGCCATGCTTCCACTGCCTTTAGTTGGAATAACTTACTTATCCCTGGCCAAGTCTCTCTCTTGGTTTGAAAAAAGTAATTGCATCATTCTTATTATGTTTTTTCTTATAGGTTTGAAGATCTTGGGGATGTGTGGTTTTCTCATGTATTGATGCCACCCTCATCAATGTATATTAGCAGGTACATCGTAGTCTGAGCCAGGCTTAGTCTAGTTCAGCATAGTGGTTAAGATCATAGGCTCTAGGGTGTTACTGCCTAGGCACAAATCCTACTTTACCACTGAGTATATGACCTTGGGCAAGTTACTTCACTATCAGTGCCTCAGTTTCTTCGTCTATGATATGGGGACAATAATAGCACATACTTCACTGAGTTATTGTGAGATTTAACTGCACTAATAAACAAAACTGCCCAGCATAGTATCTGGCTTAAAATAAACATACAATGTATATTAGCCATTATTAATTTCTTCGAATACATTAATGCATCTCATTTCCCAAATTCCAGTGATACAGAAAAGGTCCAAGATTGCGCATCTTCAGAAATGCACCTACTACTATTTCAGGAGAGAAAGAGGCAGGGACTGGGAGGTGAGGAAAGGTGGCTTTGAACCAAGTATAAGCATCACGCATTCTCCTCTGGTACCAATTACTGTGATAAATTGAAGGTGACAAGTTATTTTATGACATAAATGCAAATCAGCGTTCACTTCACTGTTATTTTCCAATGCCCTGGCACTTTAATGGTCCCCATAAGTTTGCTTCACTTGCAGCAAGTATCAGTATGTTCACAGTCAGCCAGAGGATTTATTTTTAGGTGGGGAGTGCAATGAGCTGAGCCCACCGGCTGACTTAGAAAAATGATCACATTCCCATCCACGAATTATTCACAAAGCTAGTTAGCATTTGAGCCTTTGCTGGTGAAATAACACAATAAATAGAGATGTGTCAAAAGGGCTCATTTCCACCTGCCAGACTTGACTCTCTTAATATTAGGCATCCACACATTTGTGGGTGCCTGTGTGTTTGTGCGTGTTTATTACAAAAACAAAAACCTATCCCAAAATGTAACATTCCCTGCAAGTGACAAGGAGGTGAGACCTTCTCCTCCTCAACCAAATGCTGTGGAGAGAGGAGCATGGCTTCCTGTCTGCTGAGCCAGTAAAGCAGCCTATACCTGAAATTCCAATGCCAGCAACTTCAACATTAAAGGAGACACAAAAGGGAACAGAACTTACTATTTGTTTGCTTTTCACCACTAAACTTGATTTCTTGTTCTGCCAGTTCTACCGGCCTGTCATCCCTTCTTTTTTGATGTTGATTGGGGGTGGGGGTGGGGAGCTGTGGAGAGAAAACAAAAAGTATTTTAAAAAGCAAACAAAACCTAAGAGATAGGCAGCAATTGTCACTGTAAACAAACTGTACCTCCCCACCTGCCCCTCTTATCCCATTAACAGACTGTGGAAGCTATTAAATACAATGCCTAATTAATTTAAAATACAAATTACGAGAGACAACCCCTAATTGTTAAAAGCTTTTTATTAGGGCATAAAGATAATCACAGAATTAAGTCATTAAGAGTCATAATAAAGAAACTGGTACACAAAATGAACATGATCCCCAGTGTCACCCTTCCTCTGCTGAGGAGTTTGAGGCCCCATTCATTCATCTATTTATTAACCAAATATTTAGTAAGTGGCTGCCACCCTACTCCTGCCAGTGAGCCACTGAAAGAAGCGTCTTACATTCTAAAGGCAGGCTTTTTAAAAGATTTTCTGCCTCATCCCTAGAATTCTGTTTGCATGTGCGAGTGTGTGTCTGTGTGTTTGTGTGTGTGGTTTGCATTCTAAGACGCAATCAGCATGCAAGGGCAGGGAAGGCCAAGGGAAACGTGTAGTTGGAAACATTTTTATGCACACCACAGAATGAGGAGACTTTCTATCAACACCTTTCCTTAAGTGCATTGCATTAAGCATTCCCTGTGACAAGTTGCCACTTGGAGAAATGATCTTACCCCCTCCCCCACCCTCCAACTTGAAACCTGACATTGCTTTACATCCAATGTTTAATTTCCCATTGTTTGAAATAAAATGGTATGTAAAACATGCGTTGCCATGGATGCAAAATCCAACGCCGCATATAGAGGCTCCTGAAGCTGACAACTTCTGATCGGCCCAGGTAACCAGGTGCTGAATAAGGCAAAGGAAGAACTGACCCTCCCAAAAGATGCTTCCAGTGGAAAGTTCTTCCATTGCAACCATGCAGTGGAATATCTGCCAGCAACAAACTCTTTCCCTTTCTTCTGCCTGCAGACAACGTGCCTGCTCCATTCTTTCTTCATCTGCTGTCAAGACAGTCAGTCTCTTCTTCATGGATTGTTTCTGGGGTCCAAGTCCTTGTCTGAAAGCTCCTCTGAAAATGCTCCTGAGCAGCGCTGTTGTGATCCCTGAGGGACAAAAGCAAGGAAGCTTCTTTCATACACAACACTTAAAGTTGGGCAGTACCTATTGTCAACAGACAAAAGCCAAACTCTGCAAAATAATTTTAAAGAGATTTATTCTGAGCCAAATTTGAGGACCATGACCCGGAGCCACTGCCAAGAGGCCTTGGACAAGTGAACCCGGTGTGACTGGGTTACAGTTTGGTTTTTATACATTTCAGGGAGACGGGGGTTACAGGTAAAGTCATCAATCAATACATGGGAGGCATACATTGGTTTGGCCAAAAAAAGGTGGGACATCTCGAAGGGGGGGCGGGAGAGGGGGGCTTGCAGGTTATAGGTGGGTTTAAAGATTCTTTGGCTTGTAATTGGCTAAAGACATGAAGCTTTGTCTAAAGGCTTGGAATGTTTTAACATAAACTGTTTACCTGAGACAAGCCACCGAGCATAGATTTGTTGTGGAAATTGAGGACCTGCAGGTTTGTCTTGCATAACCTTAGGCCTGTTAATGGGTTACAAAGGATGTCTCCAAGAGGGAGGGGGGCATGATGAGGCATGTCTGACCTCCCTCCTCCTGGCAGACAATTTAATTTTAGGATATTCCTTTGGCCACGTGGGGGTCCATTCAGTAAGCTGGTTGGGGGATGAGCCTTAAGATTTTATTTTACTTCACACTATTAAAGGCAAATACACATTCAGTTTGACTCCTAGGTATATACTCAATAGAAATGTGTACTTATCTTCACAAAAGACACATACCATACTTTTCATAACAGCTGTGTTCAAAGTAGCCTAAACTGGACCTTGAGAAACCCTTTCTTTGGGGCTGCAGGGCCAGATGGTGGGGGTTAGGGGGATGGGGCTGCTTCTCAGACTGTTCTTACTCCAGCTACCCTCCCCTACTCCAGTTTTGTAAAACTATTTCCCTGTGTTATAATCCTTCAATCTTGGATGACATTGAGTGGCCTTTGCTTTCCTGACTGAGCCCTGACAAAGTAGAGTAATATAAAGATACACACACACAGGATTCTGCTATTCTGGGGCAGAATGTCTAATGACTTTTAACAGTGCTATGAGGCTGCTGCTAACCCCTGGGCCTCACCTGAGCAGCTGGCTCCACACGGGCTGTAAGACCTCCATACCCCACCTCTGGCTCTGGCTCTGACTTCGCCTGGCACCAATCAGCCCTCGCTCTCTAAGATCCAGCCAAACCAGTCCATCTGTGTTTCCAATCCTTTGACATGCCTCATTCTACCCTGACTTTGTGGCTTCACTAGCCCTTCCCCTTATGTGGTACCCTCTTGCATCTTGGTCCCTTCCCCGTCAATCATCTAACACACATCCTGAAGGCATTAACTAACCAGTCACCTCCTCGGGGAGCCATTTTCTGATCCCGTAGAACACTTACTCCCATCGCATCCTATGCTGCTCCTTTCTTATTAGTTTCAAGGCCCTCCCCAACCAGACTGTAAACTCTGTGAGGGCAGAAATCAGGCCCAAAGAGCTATATCTCCAGCACCCAGCAGTCTCCCTGGGACATGAAGGATGCTCAATAAATATCTGTTGAATGACTGGCATTCAAAGCCCCCTCTTCATGGATAAATAATGCATTTCCCTCAAAACAGATGGGACCAAGTTTTATGGCTGGTGGAATTGACAGAAGAGCGAAAAGGAGAGTTATCGTATATTGGGCACTTTCTTTACACTGTGCTTTGTGCCAAGCACTTAATTATCGTCATTTAATCCTTGCAAGAACACTAAGAGGTAGATGCTAGTAATATCTCCCGTTTACAAATGAAGGAACTGAGGCTCAGAGAGGTTAGGAAACTTGGCCAAGATCATACAGTTGCCCCATGTCTCCATTCCTCATCCTGTATTTCATCAGTAATTGTTCATGATGTCATATGTCCCTCACACAGCTGGCAAAAATGTCTCAGAAATAGCAACAGTTAATTTCCATAATAATTACATGAGGTTGTTTTGAATGTGTCCTGATATTCTATTTTGTCACTTTAGCAATGACAGGCTTGCATTTCTACATCTCTTAGCTATGGTGGCTTAGTCTTGACCTCTGACCTCCCCCGGCTATTTGAAATTGCTTCATTTTTCTCACTTCAAAGGGAGCCAGCACTGTTTCAGTTAGGAGGCCCCACAACAATTTCCTTCCAAATCCCTCTTTTCTCCGGCTGGATTGAGGTAACTCTTTCTCTGAGAGGCTACCCTCCCACACCCCTAACTAGCAGCCAGGGTGCATGCATGGCCTGCTGGCAAAAGCAGGTGGGTGTTTGGCAGTACAGCATCATGGCCAAGTGCATGCACTCTGGACTCAAAATATCGATTCAAATCCCGGCTCTGGCTCCACCACTTATTGTATAAATTTAAGTTACTTTCTCTGCCTCAGTTTCCTCATCTATAAAATGCAAATGATAATGGTATCTATTCATGAGATTGTTCAGGAGATTAAATGATGTGCTACATGGACCATGCTTACAGTAGTACCTGGCCCATCATAAATGCTTGACCAATGTGAGTTTATCATTGTCGATGCTGCCTGAGAACTTGACACAGAACATAGCAAGATTTATCCTGTGTCCAAACTGCGACCCCAGACCTCCTTTTTCTTTTGTTTTGCTTTTCTTCTCCAAATGGACTGGAAGCTAAGTACCCCCAGACTGTTTGGCAGTGAATTCAAGAAAGCTTAGCTCCCAGGGGGAAGAAGAATATACTCTAGTGGGGTGAGCCACTGGTGTGAGTCCTTTCTTTGTCGAGGAGTTTGCTTCCCCCAACATCACTACCCTCTTCTCTCATCTCTCAACAGTGCTCCTGTGGCAGAAAAATTCATTCCCTTTTCTAACTGAATTGCAGCTTTAATAAAGCTATTGTATTTGACCACAGGCTTAGAAAACGGTAATATAACATAATAAGAGAAGATCATTAAAGTTCCATAAAGCGAGCATTCAGCTCCTTCATTTCCAGTGTCCCCGAGCCTTAGATAAGGGATAAACATTTTTTAATCAAAATCTAAATAACAGTAAATCTCACTTTTCATTTCAAGTATTTTTCCAGTTAAGTATGTGGTGTTTTCTAATTTCCTGTGTAGATCAGATGGACTATAAAAGATTTTTTATTTAAATTTTAAGTTTTCAGGGCACTTCTCTGACTGCAATTCCAGCATGTCTCTGGTTAAGTTCTCAGAGAAGTGAACCAAGAATGATTAAAATTCTGGAGACTGATTTGTAAAAGAATAAGAACAAATAAATACTGGGAGGTAAAAACACTTATTGGGCAGATAACTGGGTAAGTAGCTCTGAAACACTGAGAAAAAACAGACATTAATTATATATGATCCAAAAGGCTAAGGTCAGCAAAATTTTTTAAATGAAAATAGCAACTTTTATCCCCCCCTCCTCCTGCTTTTTCCTGCTTTTGCTTGAAATAGCAAGAGGCACAAGCATTGAAGTCCCAGGCAGATACTCAAGTCTTATTTATCTCTGCCATTTGCTGGCTGGGTGGCCTTGGACAGGTACCTAAACTTCTATGTGCCTCAACTGTATTGTTTGTAAATGGTAATAATAAAAACCTAATTATTCATAGGATGGTCAGGAGAAAATTAAAGGGATATTTAATGCACTTAGCACTGTACCCAGCCCATTATTATTGATATATTTCATTATTAATGTTTTGTGGAGATACTTTTGAATAGTAACATATTTTGATCATTGTAAAATTTTCTTGAGACATTTTAAAACTAACTGGGCTAAAGCATAAGGGTAAGTCTGGAAGTAGACCAGCAAACTGGGATTTGATACTTCATCAACATCATCATCAAAAAAAATTTTTTTTACTCTATTTTATGGACTATAAGATGCATATTTTTCCACATTTCAACAACTCTCAAATCAGGAGGTCTTACAATGCCTAGCATTTTTTCTTTCTTAGTGCTATATGGAATGATGGTACATACTCCAACTGATGGCATCTAAGATTTGAAGAAATATGACATTAAGCATTAAGCTCCCTGGTGCATTGTTCTGAGTAAATCAGCCCAAACAGTTCTGGCCCCCAAATATTTATAATGTGAAGTGGACAATGCAAAAAGAATATTGAAACAACCAAGCCAACATTATAGGGAAAGAAGGAGGATTTATGATTCTTTGTTGGCAAAAATAAAATAAAATAAGTTTAATTTGTTAATTAAAAATTCTATTTCACCATTTACTTATTGTGTAAACATGTCCAAGTTACTTAATTTCTATGAGCCTTCATTTCCTCCTCTATGATAGGAGCCCAATAACATCTCTTGAAAGCTTGTGGTGAGGATTGAAGGCATCACTATGTAAAGAGAAACAGCCCTTATGGGCCCTTAGCTTGGCACATAGGAAATGTGACTTTCATGATAGCAAAACTGATGTTTCTCTTCTCCCTGAGTCCTCCACACAGAGGAGCCAGATCAGCCTAAGCTCAAGACTTCCAACATAGAAGGTGTTTAATCCGTTCAGGTTGCTATAGCAAATTATCATAGACTGGGTGGCTCAAATAATAGAAATTTATTCCTTAC
This sequence comes from Cheirogaleus major, assembly GCA_963574435.1. NCBI lineage: Eukaryota > Metazoa > Chordata > Mammalia > Primates > Cheirogaleidae > Cheirogaleus > Cheirogaleus major. The sequence goes on from CAUYPO010013784.1 coordinate 96,874, forward strand.
AGCTCTGGCAGCTGGAAAGTCCAAGATCAAGGCACCAGCAGATCTGTGTCTGGTGAGGGTGCTCTTGTAATTTGCAGATGGTCGTCTTCTCCTGTGTCTTCACATGGTGGAGAGCAGAGAGAGGAAGGAAGTTCATGAGTCTTTATAAGGGTACCAATCCCATTCATGTGGACTCCACCTTCATGACCTCATTATCTCCCAAAGTTTCCACTTTCCTAATACCATCAGATTGAGGGTTAAGGATTTCAATATCAATTTGGGGCACACACAAACATTCAGTCCATAGCAGATAGAGTTGTGAACATCTACTGTCTCAGCCCTTGTTCAATTAGCAATCCATACTCTACAGCTGCTTTCCCTCTTCAAGGGTAGCTGTCCTGACTTACATCTTCTAATTCTGCTTGGTAAATCCTATGCTCATTACCAAATAGGATTTCATAAAGCCCTGGCTGCCACAGAACACACAGCTCATAAGCTCCCTGAGCATAGGGCCATGCCTATCTCATTCATTGCTCAGTCCATAGTAGCAATGGTACAGGGAGATGTATAGGTGGTACTCAGTAGCAGGTCTCACTGGGCTAAAGTCAAGGTGACAACAGGGCTGCTTTCCTTTCTGGAGGCTTAGGGGAGAATGTGCTTCTTTACCTTTTCTAGCTTCTAGAGGCTGCCTACATTCCACGGCTATGGCCCCTTCCTCCCTGCTCAAAGCCAGAAACAGCAGATTGAGTCCTTCTTATATCATTCTACCTCCCTTGACTCTCTTTCATTTTTAAGAACTCTTGTGGGCTGGGCGCGGTGGCTCACGCCTGTAATCCTAGCACTCTGGGAGGCCGAGGCAGGAGGATTGTTTGAGCTCAGGAGTTCGAGACCAGCCTGAGCAAGAGCGAGACCCCATTTCTACTAAAAAAAAAATAGAAAGAAATTAGCTGGACAACTAAAAAATATACATGTAAAAAAAATTAGCCGGGCATGATGGCGCATGCCTGTAGTCTCAGCTCCTTGAGAGGCTGAGGCAGGAGGATCACTTGAGCCCAGGAGTTTGAGGTTGCTGTGAGCTAGGCTGATGCCACTGCACTCTA
>CAUYPO010013787.1:0-12269 GCA_963574435.1 Cheirogaleus major
TCGCACACCATCCAAACAAGTAAACCGTATTTTATTATTTTTGCTGAGTTGTACATGCGAAATTTTAAACGTCCTCTCCATGGAATCATTCCCTCATCCAAAGACAACTGTTGCTTTGGTTTGTATATTGTTTGAAATTTATGCAGGAAATAATCCAGCACAGGTTGGATCTTGAAAAGTCTCCCTGAGCGACTGTCCATTTTGGCGTTATCATTGAAATGCCAGAATGTCCATATTTGCTCAAATCTATGGCAACTCATTGTCTGTGGAAATATAGGGGAACATATCAAAGGATCTGTTGACCAATAGTCTTTCCAGCTATCTTTTCTTGATCCATCAGAATAATTAGGCCAAGAAATTTCTTGATGTCCTTCTGTGTAACCGGAGACCACTTTAGTGTTCTAGATGGTGTTTTGCGTTTCATTGCAGGTTGCTCATGATAGTTGGACAGCTCTTTGCACAACAACTCAAACAATTCACCACCAAAAATGAGATTGGTCACAGAAGGTACAGAGTCACACTGAGATGGAAATGTAGTGACCCCAGCATGATCTTCAGACATTTGTAAGCGTGGTGGTATGTCAATTTCTGACCAACAATTATCAGTAGTTTCGTCAGTGTTGGAATCACTTGAAAGCACCACCTTGTGCTTCCTTACAGGTCTAATAATTTCACTGTCAGTAGAATCAGTAGAATCATCTCCAGAATCGTCAAAACAGTCATCCACATCTTCGATCTCACTAGGAATATCTGATAAATTATCGTTAAATACTGCCGGAAGTGTATCAGTTTCATTGGTTTCCTTCCTTTTTCTGAGAGAGGGCATTTCTAAAAGCGTGAGGAACTTGAAGACGAAGACTATTAGAATGACCAAAATACAATGTAACTGCAATGCTTTATGGGTTCGTGCAATTATATAGTTTTTCGTAGACTGACCTGCACGGTTTCCACCAATGAGATTGCTTCATTCGATGTGGACAGTATGTTGCCATCTAAGGTCCATAACAGATGGCACACGAAACACGAGAAAACTCGTGAGTGGTACACAAAGTGATAGTATTCCTCTGGGGCAGGGGTTACAGAACACCCCACAGTCTTCCTGGGACAGCTTGGAAGTGGTCAGTTTAGCAATTGTTTTGGATTGAATTTTGCCCCTCCCCAAATTTATATGTTGACATCCTACTCCTTACAGTGTGACCTTACTTAGAGATGAGGATGTTAAAGAGGTAATCAAGTTAAAATGAGATCATTAGGGTAGGCTCTAATCCAACATAATGGGTGTCTATGGAAGAAGGCGGTATTTGGACACAGGCATGCATATAGGGAGAATGCCACGTGAACACGAAGTTGGCCACCTACAAGCCAAGTAGAGTCCTGGAACAGATTCTTCTCTCCTATCTCTCAGAGGGAACCAACCCTACCAACACCTTGTTCTTATACTTCCAGTCCCCAGAACTGTAAGAAAATAAGTTTCTGTTGTGTAAGCCAGCCAGTGGTGGTGACAGGGGAAAACCCCCACTCCAGGACCCCATGGCAGAACTCACTGTTGATTAGATACTTTTTGAATCCCACTGCTGATTGGATGTTAAAGCTTGTTGCTGATTGGATCTGAAAGGTTGTTGCTGATTGGACGCTTTCTGAATCCTACCAAGGATATAAAAACTGGAGGAGAACAAGGAAGCAGGGCTCAGAATGCCCCTCTGAGCCTGCCTGCGGAATAAAGGCTGATTCTCCGACACTCCGTGTGCCTCTCAGTTCATTCCCTGGTCAATTGCTGTAACACTAGCTGTAACACTTGCTGTTAACACTTGCCAGAACAGTGGCACTTTCTCATCCAAGCAAACTAATGAAGCATGCTTTGGGGAAGATGTGAGGTGAGGGGTTCCGGCCCCTGAGAGCCTGATAAGGTTGGCTCAAGCTCCTCATTCCATGCCCTGGGAGACTGCAGAGCTCTACTGGATTCCTGCGAATCCCTGGGGGAATATGCCACTCTAGCCTCTCCTGGTTTCAGGGTCCTATTTCCATGTGGGTTTTCTCTATTCATGACAACATTAATTCGGATAGGATACTAAGCCCTTTTGCATAATTGCCACCGAGAGAAAGAATCTGCTCACCCAGCACATGTCTGTACTCTTTGCCGAAGTCTTGGAATAAGGAGAGGAGGGAGTTAAACTGTAAGCTCACATGAAGCTTCAAAATGAACAATAAGAATCCATGGTCATTCATCAAAAAAATTTATTGAACCCCTACTTTGCGTCAGACACTGAGACACAAGAAGATGCAGCTGAGAACAAGGCAGACAAGACCCCCGTCATTATGGAACTAATATTTTAGTTGGGAAGATAGATGATAAACAGGAAAAATAAGCAAGAGCATTCCAGATGACACTAAGAGTCATGAAGAAAATAGCAGGGTTGGATGGTGGAGATTACATGAGGTGGGCGGGCACTTTGGAGATGACATTTTCTTAGCAGGGGTAGGGGAGTCAGGAAGTGCCTCTTAGAGGAGAGGAAAGTGGGCTGACTCTGGGAGGAGAGAGGGGTGAGGCATGTGCCAGTGATGGCCAACGGGGTCCAGATTGTAAATGAGGGTGTGATGTTTAATTTCATGTATCAACTTGACTGGGCCATGTGTGCCCAGATATTTGGTTAAACATTATTTCTGGGAATGTGTGTGAGAGCATTTCTGGATGAGATTAACATTTCAATCAGCAGATTGAGTAATGTGATTGGGTCTCCTCCAATCTGTTGAAGGCTGAAATAAAAGGCTAATTAAGAAAGGATTCTCTCTCACTCTTTCTTTCTCCCTGCTCCCTCTTGCCTTTGAGCTAGGACATTGGTTTTCTTCCGCCTTCGGGCTCAGACTCAGACTGGAGCTATACCATCAGCTCTTCTGGGTCTGGGCTTCTCAGCTCCATAATCAATGTAAGCCAATTCCTTATTATAAATAAATATATATATATGTGTGTGTGTGTGTGTGTATGAAAAAAATATATATATATATGAATGATGATGGAGCCAGATTTTCCCTGCAGGGAGTGGAAATTTCTACTGCCAGTCATCCCATAATGAGCTAAGATAATGAGGCTGCAGTGAGGTGGGCTTCAGGCTGGGCAGTGGTAGGTGGGTGTGAGCTCCAAAAAAGGCAACGCCCGGAACACCACAGGAACTCACCCTGCGAGTGTGTGCAGAGTTGGGACCATGGGCTCTGAGCACATTGGCTCCAGGAGCAGTTAGGAGCAACACTTCACACTTCCTTCCCTTCTACCATCCTGGAACTTTCAGTGGAGTCAGTATAAAAGTTGCAGCCCATACGAGGGGAGGGTTTGTCATGGGCTTGAGGGGAGGTGCTCCAGGAAGAGCGGCAGCAGCTGGAGGCAGAAGGAGGGGAGCCGAAGCGGAGAGAACGGTGCCTCATGGGGAGCATGAGGCAGTGGTCCAGAGAGCCGCAGCTGGCTCCAGTGACAAGCAAGATGAATGTGTGAGACATGCCCGTGTTCCCCAGTGAGGGAAACCTGGTTTCACAAAGGAAAATGAAAAGAAAAAGAAAAAAAATAGAAAGAAAGGAAGAAAAAGGGAAGGGAGAGAAGATTCTAGAAATTGAGTGGGGTGGGAGCTTGAACGTCACAATTAAAGCCTTGAAAGAGAAAGCAACACCACCACAGACTGGTAAAATCTGGGGCCTACTGGAAAATAAACAAACAAACAAACAAAATGAAAATATATACATATATATGGGGAGGAGCGAGAGAAAGAGAGAAGAGGGGCATTCTCCAGAGAAAGAGACCAATAGGGTGTATATGGAACATATATAGCCTATGAAAATTCTACATATATAGAGAGGGAATATTACATAAGTTTTACACAGAAATAGAGATAGATACAGATATTCTATTAGTCTGTTTCTGGAGAGAACCCTGACTAATTCACAGCCTAAACTTAGTGGCCTAAAACAACACCATTTTATTGTGCTCATGAATTCTATAGCTTAGGACTCAGAGCACAACAAGGACCGCTTGTCTCTGCTCCAGGGTACCTGGGATTTTTACTGGGAAGCTTCACATGGCTGGGACTGGAAAGGCTAGGCTGGAAGGTGCGAGTCCCAGGTGGCTTTTTCACTGACCTCTCCAGCACCCTGGCAGCATCACTGAAGGGCTATGCTGATCTGGGACCGCGGGCCATGGAGTGTACATGTGCCTCTAGGGGGTGGGGGAGAGGGCCTTGTGATATTCGAATCTCTTACACAATGGCTCAAAGTTCCAGCAAAGAAGACAGCAGTGGCATGGCCTCTTATGGTCCAGCCTCTGAAGTCACACACCTTCATTTCCATTGCACTCGTCAGTCCCAGATTCAAGAGAGGAGACAGAGGCCCCACCTCTTAATGGGGGAGTGTGCAAGATTTGTGGCCACGTTGTAAAACCGCCACAGAGGCCCTCTGTTGAATTTTTGCTTGACCCGGCTTTTCTCAAGATTCCACTTAGGTAATGTTATGGCCTGAATTGTGTCCTCTAAAACATCATATGTTAAAGGCTTAACCCCCAGTGCCTCAGAATGTAATCTTATTTGGAAATAGGGTGGTAGCATTCATAAATCATTAAAATGAGATCACGTCGAAGTAGGATAGGCCCCTCATCCAATATGACTGTGTCCTTTGAAAAGGGGGAAATTTGGACACAGACATGCACACGGGGAGGACGCCATGTGAAGATGAAGGCAGAGATCAGGTTATGCGTTTACAAGCCAAGGAACACCTGATTGCCAGCGAACCACCAGGCTTGGAACAGATCCTTCCCTCGCAGCCCTCAAAAGAAGCCAACACCTTGATCTTGTACTTCTGGCCTCCAGAACTGTAAGACAATAAATTTCTGTTGTTTACCCGTGGTCCCCAACCCCTGGGGCTGCAGACTGGCACCGGTTCATGGCCTGTTATGAACCAGGCCACACAGTAGGAGGTGAGCAGAGGGTGAGCAGAGCTTCCTCTGTATTTACAGCTGCTCCCCATCACTCACATCACCGCCGGAGCTCTGCCTCCTGCCAGATCAGTGCTGTGGAGCAGCTGCAAATATAATAAATGTAATGCGCATGAAACCAGTCCCTGGTGCCAAAAAAGTTGAGGACCACTGGTTTAAGCCACCCAGCTCATGGTACTCTGTTACAGCAGCCTGAGCAAATGAATACAGGTTGCCAACCTAAATCACAAACAAAGAGAGGCTCTCTAAAAGAAATTGATTTAGTAATAGAGCACTGCAATGGTAACACGCATGCCATAGTAAACCGTGTGTGTATTCAGGGAGGTGAAGGAAGACAAAAATCCTTAAAGGAAAAAATGATGAAGATCACATAATTGTTTAGAAATAATTATCTTTGGCTACAAAGATCAATAACAGGGGTGACACCAGTCTGAGGTTAGACAAGGCAGTTGCTGGACAGATGTCCTTGTAGAAGTATTTTTTTGTGTAAGGTTCTCATGGCCTTTGTGCAAGGCTGTGGATTTTGCAATCTTTTGTGATAGTTTTTGTTATCACTCATAATAGTATGAGAACCCTCTCTTTGTAGCCTTCCTTGGTTCTATTTGTCAGGGTTCTCTTAACATGAGTGACTCCATTTTAACTCTGACGACTTTCACAATGTGTTAGCTCAATTCATTCATTCATTCATTCATTCACTCATCCAGCCAAATTCAAGGCCCCTCATAGCGTGGCCTCTGCCGATCCCCACCCTGACCTCCAACCCCCTTCCTTAACCCTCACTGAGCTAATTTGTGTTCCCTGAAACTAAAATTTTTGTAAAGATTTAATAAAACATAAAGTCCAGTAAACAGGAAGTGAGCAATAAATACAAATCTCCTTTCTTTTGCTGTTTGCTCTGTCTCAGTTGTTCCTTCTTGTTCTGCTAACATCGCCGGGGGGAGGGGGGTTGCTTCTTCCATTGGGTCCTGCATTCTGTGACTCTCTCCCAGACCCCTGAGCTTCTAGTCTCCTAAAGAGCCTGGAGCCTGACTCCTCCATTCCCACTAAAGCTCCTTCTGCTGGTTCTGTGCAGAGCTGCAGCTCCCGGACCGGGTCTGGGGCTCACAAGGGCAAGTGCAGGGAAACAAGACTTTGGGACATTTCCAGGTTTGATGGAAGCAGCAGAAGAAAGAGAATGCTACTTGAGCGACGTAAAGGACACGTTGGGGAAGAGAGATCTCAACAAAATTGATAGACACGCTGTACAAATTGTAGAAAATCCAATGCTTCCCACAAGATTTCTGTGAACTCCCAGGGGAGATTTTCTTTTGATCATAATTCTATTTAGGGCCCATCTTGATGTCCCACTGTGGGGTCCTATTCTGCATTGGGGCAGGCAGAGGAGGAATTCGGCCTCTTCCTTAATCTCCATCACGCTAACCACTCACCTTAGGTATTTTGTAAATGAGCATGTTGTAGTCACATGTAGCACTTGTTGCCCACCACTGATTCTCCTTATATGAACCCAATTTTCTGGAAACCATTCCTTCTCTGCTCACTTCAACCCAAGTGGAGATGGATGTGACTCCATCTCTGGTTTCAACAGTGAACACATGATCCACTCCTGGCCAATCAGAGCACCCCACACCCCCAGCCACAATGATTGGCTCAAAGATGGTCACATGATCCTAGTCAATTAAACCAAAATTAGTATTGAGTCTTTTTGGAAAAGAAATACTATATATTGGGAATCAATACCTAAGAGTACAGCCAAAATACAAGAGATAGAAAGAGACACCAAGTTTCAATGCCATTAGTTAAAACCCTGGATCCAGCCATGCCTGGTATACTCAATTTCATAGGCAAACAAACACTTGTAGCTTATTTTCTCTTAATCCAATTTGAGTTGTATTTCTATCACTTGTTCCTGAAAGAGACCCAAACTAATGTTAAACCTTACTGAAAACTTGAGCGGGTAGATGGGTTTACAGCACAGCAAATATCAATTCGATATTAGATATTCTTGTTTCTAAATGTCTTCTGTTTGTTTTGTTAACTTAGGTTTTGCCCTCCCCTCTGCTATGTGGCTCAGTGCTCTCTATTCCAAATTCCTGTTTATTTCTTGTGTAGAGTGTTTCAGCTACTCCTTCCCGAGCAACACCCCTCTCAATAAGCATTTATGAAACTATTTCCCTAAACAAAGAAAATGCCCTCCCTAAGGAGAATTCTCATCCCAGCTATTGAGAAAATAAACTTTTCACCCCTCTGCATATAAAATGAAGAGGCTTGGACAAGAGCTCCTGTATGATTCTATGCAACTTAAAAACTCTGGAGTTCAAAATATAATAAAGCTATTAAAATTGTGGCATGGGAGAATGTTTTTTCAAAAGGCAAGTCACAACCCATTAATAGGTCTTGAAATCAATTTACTGGGTCATAACCAGCATTTTTAAAAAATGAAAGAGAATAAAATAGAAAATAACAGAGTAGATCATACATAATGGAGGTGAGTATTGGTTCATGAAACTTTTATTTCGATTATAAATATATACGTATTGTATACATACTGCACTGGATTATAGTTTAAAATATATTTCTCGTTGTGTGTCATGGCACAAAAATTTTGAAAGCCAATGGTGTAAATCAGTATTCACTGAAGCGAAAGGTATCAGTAGTTAAAATATATTTGATTCAAGCTTTGTTTAAAAAAAAAACAGGAAGGATAAGATATAGATAAATATGTAGATAAAGATACAGATATATCTGAAAAAATATAGAATTATGTATACCAAAAATCTATGTTGGTATTCCTGGGTAGGGGGAATTATGGTATTTTTATCTTAATATGCATATTTTGGGGGTTATCTAATTTTTTAAAAAGACGTTTTACTTCTACAGGCACAAATGTTGAAAGCTTATTTTTATTTTGAAAGATAAGTATTCAGTAATGTATCACTTAACGACAGGGATACATTCTGGGAAATGTGTCCTTAAGTGATTCTGTCATTGTGTGAACATCATAGAGTGTACTTACACAACCTAGACGGTATATCCTACTACACATCTAGGCTATGTGGTATAGCCTATTGCTCCTAGGCTGCAAACCTGCACAGCATGTTACTGTACTGAACACCGGAGGCAACAGTAACACAATGGTAAGTATTTGTATATCTAAACATAGAAAATATGGCATGAAAGATAAAAAATGGTTCACCTGTATAGGGCATTTACCATGAACGGAGCTTATAAGACTGAAAGTTGCTATGGGTGAGTCAGTGAGTGGTGAGTGGATGTGAAGGCCTTGGATATCACTGTACACTACTGTAGACTTTATAAACACTGTTCACTTAGGCTACACTACATTTATAAAAATATTTTTTTCTTCAAAAATAAATTAACATTAGCTTATTATAACTATTTTACTTTATAAACTTTTTAATTTTTTAAAAACTTTTAGACTCTTTTGTAATAATACTTAGCTTAAAACAAGCACATCTTACAGCTGTATAAAATATTTTCTTTCCTTACTTTCCTTATTCTATACACTTTTTTTCTATTTTAAGATTTTTTTTTTAACTTTTTAAACCTTTTTTGTTAAAAACTGAGACACAAACACATGCATTAGCCTAGGCCTCCCCAGGGTCCGGATCATCAGTATCATCGTCTTCCACATTCACATTTTGTCCCACGGGAAGGTCTTCAGGGGCAATAACACACATGGAACTGTCATTTCCTATGATAACAATGCCTTCTTCTGGAATACCTCCAAAAGGACCTGCCTGAGGCTGTTTTACACTTAACTATTTTTTTCATAAGGAGAACGAGTATACTCTAAAATAACAATAAAAAGTATGGTATAGTAAAAACATAAACAAGTAACATGGTCATTTATTATTATTATCAAGTAGTATTATGTACTGGAATGGTATGTGGTATACTTTTGTACAACTGACAGTGCAGTACGTTTGTTTACAGCAGCACCACCATAAACATGTGAGATGAGCTATGACTTTTGACTTTTAGTGAGTACCTCATCATTAGGCGCTATGAATTGTTTAGCTCCATTATAATCTTAGAGACCACCACAGTATATGCAGTTAGTCATTGATTGAAATGTCATGATGCTGTGCATGACTTCTAAAAAGTACTTCCAAAAACCTTCTAAGAAGAATATCTGGAAGAAAAACACGCAAATATTAACAGTGCCAATTTCTAGGCATTATATATACATATACCTATATTTTTAGGTTAACTCTTTGTATTTTATAAATTTCCTACAGCAAATAAGTGTTATTATAAAAGTAAGAGGGCTAAAGAGGTTTGGGTGTAGTTGAGTTTTGTTTGAATTCCATGATTCTTCAATGGGAGAGAGAAAGAAGTTTACAAATAAAACTTGAAAATTCAAAAACCATGGTTATGGGAAAGCATGGCTGGGTGGAGCCAGTTGGGGGGTGGGGAATGGGAAGATATGCAAATCCTTTGCACTGGTTTTCCATATCAGTGAGTTCCTTTTCATCTTTAGCTACTGTCTGATAAAGGTATATGTTAGAATGTAACTATTCTGTATTCCAAATGTCATATTCTTCAACATCTGTTTGAAAGAGCATAATTTATTGAGAAAGAAGTGTCACTGAAGCTAAGAGAAAGACAGTTTCTACCCAAGTGCCACAAGTCAGGCGACAGCTAGACAGAAAACGGTAGTGTACCTCTGAGGCTGTCCTTGAGCAGGATGCAGACAGCGGCAGAGGACAAAACCAAAAGACAGGAGACAAGGAGAGTCTCTTCAAGGAAGACGTTGTCAGGAAATTGAAAAATGGGGCCACCCCATCCAGACTATCTAAACAATGATACCTGAAAGCAGGTAAAAGCAGAAATGTTACCACTCCAATGGTTAGTTGAATTGTGCACTCAAAATTGTAAGTTATAAAAGGAAATTATAGGTGGGAAAATGGGACAGAGGAGAGGAAGATAAAGGTAAACAATAGTGGTGAACTAAATTCTTACCTGTCACTTTCTCAGAAGAGCAGTGAGCAAAGTAGCAGAGGGAAAAGATGCATTGGGGGCAGACACACACAAATGTGAACATTTGTCAACTTGTCTTGGAGATGATCAACCTAGTAGCTTCACCTAGAATGCCCGGCCCCTCTGGGGAAGAAGCTGTTGTGCCCAAGCTTTGGCCTGGAGCTTGGGAGACCATGTGTTCTTACCTCTTCTTTTCAGAGAATAACACTTCTCTGGGAGAGAAAAAAGGACGGATTAGGGGCGACCTCCTGGCTCTCTGCTCCCAGAGTGGGTGGCGAGGAAGGGGAACAGGCACACACGAGTGGAAGACTCTCCCACAGGAACAGCATCGCGAATCTGCAGAGAAGCAGCACTAGAAAAAAATAAAAATAAATAAAGGTGAATTGGAGACTTGATGGCTAACTCTGGAGAGTGGGAGATACACCATAGGGACTAGAGCGTGGCCGGCTGGGGTGGTGAGGTCTGACCCCCAGGGGAACGACTCCTCCTCCGCCCACCTCCACCGCCACTCAGGCAGGGAAGCGCCTGAAGTCAGTGAGAAGTTGAGGCACCGGCTGACCGGCAGCGTGGAGAAGGGAAAAAGGCGGGAAACATTTTGAGCTATTCCAGTGCGCCGGGCTAGGTCCACACTGGGCGGCGGAGGGACTGGTCTGGGCGGACACTCCCCGGGTCTGTGGGAGGCAGTTTGGAGACAGGCTTCTCGCCTCTGGCGGCCACCGGGACCAGACCGAGGGAGGCGCACACCGAGGGAGAGGCTCCGCCTGAGGAAACCGCGGAAGATTCGGCCGGTGCTGGGTGGGATGGAGAGTGCGGGAATCCCTATGGGACTGGCGTGAGTCGGTGTGTCAGGGAAGCAGTGGGGACAACCCGCGGGGGCTTGTTCATACAGCCTACGAAGCCCAGCACCCGCTGGCCCCAGAGCAGTCGCCTCCAGGCTGGCTCTCCGTGGGTGGGCAGCCGCCATGTTGGGGGTCCACAGCCTAGAACCGCTGAGGCGCGTTGCCGACCCCTTCTCCAGCCCAGCAGGGCAGGCCCAGGCAATGGTCTCAGGAGGCGCCGCTGCCCCTGCAGGAGAAGCTGCTTTCTGAACATTCCGCCCCCAGCCGCTTGCCTTTTCTCGCTGGCAGGTCGAACTCTGCCCTCGAAGGGGCGGAGTAACAAGAGAAGCTGCTTTCCGGGCTGAGTTGCTCCACAGCCTCAGAGGAGCTCCGCCCCTGCGCTTCTGCCTCACTCCGACCAAACTCCGCCCTTCAAGGGGCGGGGTTACGAGAGAAGCCACGTTCTGGACGTTCCGCCCTCAGCGGCTTGCGTTTTCGCAGGGGCACGTCAAGCCCTGCCCTTGAAGGAGCAGAGTAAGGAGAGAGGCCGTGTTCTCGGCTGAGTTGCTTCGCAGCTTCAGAGGAGCTTGTTCCCCCGCCTGGCCACTTCTACCCCTCGCCCACCAAGCTGCGCCCTTGGAGGAGCATAGTGGCAAGAGAGGCCTCTTTCTGGGCGGCTTCGGCGGGCCTCGCGGGAGCTTCTCCCCTCACCCGGCCGCCTCTACCTCAGGCTGACGAAACTCTGCCCTTGGACGGGTGGAGAAACGAGAGAAGCCGCTTTCTTGGCTGAGACCCGCGGTGGCCTGGGACAGCGCTTCCCCCTGCCTGGCTACTTGTACTTCACACCGCCCTGACTAACCCGCCATTGGAGGGTTGGAGTGAAGAGAGAAGCCTCTTTCCGGGCAGCGGCCTGTGGCAGCGCCTCTCCCCCAGCTCTGCGGCTAGACTTGCTTGACTTCCCCTATGGCAGGCAGACCCAGCCCTTGGAGGAGTAGAGAAACGAGAGAAGAGGTTTTCTGGACTGGAACGTGTGGCGGTCTCAGGCAACACCGCATCCCCAGCCCAGCAGGGCAGGCTACATACACCCTTGGAGGTAGGAAGAAAGGAGAAAAGTTGCGTTCTCTATGTGATTGGGGCGTATCTGTGGGACCTGGGAACTAAACAAAAGGGGACAGCCTGTTTAATTGGACCGTTGGGTTGGTCTTGATCATCTGATAAGAACATAACACTAGGGCTCGCTCTTGGCACCCAGGCCACTGTCAGCTTTGGGGCTTGTGGTCCAGGAAGGAAAATCTTGGCCAGAGTCCTCAGCAATTGCACCTAATTGACGCCCCCTCCCCCACCTGGGGCTGCCTCGCAGTGTGGCGAAAGAGCCCCAAATAACATATTAATAACATATTCGCAGCTCTCCCCTAGCAACAGATGAAGCAACCACAGAAGTATATGCTCACACGCTTGCAGGCGCCTGTTGCTCTTCTTAA
>CAUYPO010013789.1:0-17821 GCA_963574435.1 Cheirogaleus major
ATGGTGGCGCATGCCTGTAGTCCCAGCTACTTGGGAGGCTGAGGCAGGAGGATCGCTTGAGCCCAGGAGTTGGAGGTTGCTGTGAGTGAGGCTGATGCCACAGCACTCTAGCCTGGGCAACAGAGTGAGACTCTGTCTCAAAAAAAAAAAAAAAAAGTAAAACAAAACAAAACATCATTGTGGTTACAGACCCAGTTGCTAGAAGCTGTAATAGATATTTTCAATAGCTATGGCTACGTCTGAGGCTATCGGAAATATTATTTTTAAAATCTGGCATATGCTCAGAGACATTTATGTTATTGGACAAACTTATCTGCTCAGTAAGCTAGCAGAAGGAGAATGGCCATGGCTTGCATTTCCTGAGTAGCGGCAGTGTGGTAGGCACCCAACCCACAGTTTGTCATCTCACTGCGGGGAAGGTGTCATCATTTCCATTTTCCAGATGAGGGCATGGAGCCAGAAAGATCTCAAGTATTTTCTAGAGAACACACAGCTAAGAAGAAGAAATTAGAGAGTTAAACTCAAGTTTCTAAAACTCCAAAGTCTATGGTATAGTTCGCCCCACTCTATGTGGTACCCTGGAATCCTAGATGATTACGTGTTAGTATTTTTATTAGTCTTTTTACTGTAGACAAGGCACTTTGCTATGTGTAGCTTTCAAATATTTCTATATCTTGTTGTAGGAAATAAGTGAATCTGGATACACTGAAATAAGTTATAAATGACATTAGCTGATATTTATGTGGGATCTAGAATGTGTCTGGGTTATATCCCAAAAGCATCACCTAATTTAACAAGCACAGGAAATCTATGAAGTAAAAAAAAAAAAAATATATATATATATATATATACATATATATATTTTCCCATTTTACAAATGAGGACACTGAGATTCTGAAAGGTTAAAAGATCAGATAGCTAGCGAATTTCAACCTCTGGCAGTCTGACTTCAGAGCTCACACCCTTTACTGGTCCATATACCGTGTGTTATTGAATTTTGAAGAATGTAACTAAAAGAAGACGTACACTGAACAATTTTCTAAAATCTGAAAACAATTTACAAGAACAATAGACACGAGTAAAAGGAATATTTGTCAGATTTGCATCTATTCTTAAGATGAATTTGAGAAACCGTATTGCTTCATTGGATCTTTCGTGCTGTTTGGAAAGCTTACGAACTGAAGAGTTCGGCAATTGCATGATATTAGGCATTTTTGAAAGAGAGCGTGCAATTGATGCCGATGGTTATAGAAGTGGTTGAAAGCCGAGGTTCCAAGCTCTGCCAGTCGTCTCTATAGATTGGTCATCTAGGACATCTAGGACGACAAGTCCAGGATGTCTATTCCTTTCTCCTGACTTGCCTTCATGACTATTTCTGGTACTCATGTAGCTGTCTTGGACCATTTCACTCTAGTTCTGTTATTTTAAAGGTATTTTCTTATGTGTAATAAAATCTACATATATATATATATAGGGTCAAATATTATCTCTATGGAGATGACTCTTATGTGAATGATTTTCATCCCAAAAGAATTTTTGTATGATTTCATACACTATCGGATTATCATATTCTCTTGTACCCACATCTTTATTTTTTTGCCATTTCTCTCCCAACAGATTTGAAGCTTTTAATCATAAAGGATTTCCCCACCCCTGCTTTTTATTACTAACAGAAAAGTTGCAAGAACAGCACAATGATTAAAATTATACTCTTCACCTAGATTCATCAATTGTTAACATTTTGTCACATTGTTTTCTTTATCTAATCTCTATATATGTATGTATGTGTATATATATATACACACACATAATTTTTCTGAACCATTTGAAAATTAGACATTGTTGCAGCCATGGTAGCAAATACTTCAGCAATCATCTCTTTTTTTTTTTTTTTTTTGAGACAGAGTCTCACTCTGTTGCCTGGGCTAGAGTGCCGTGGCGTCAGCCTAGCTCACAGCAACCTCCAACTCCTGGGCTTAAGCGATCCTCCTGCCTCAGCCTCCTGAGTAGCTGGGACTACAGGCATGTGCCACCATGCCTGGCTAATTTTTTTCTATATATTTTTAGTTGGCCAATTAATTTCTTTCTATTTTTAGTAGAGATGGGGTCTTGCTCTTGCTCAGGCTGGTCTCAAACTCCTGAGCTCAAATGATCCGCCCACCTCGGCCTCCCAGAGTGCTAGGATTACAGGCTTGAGCCACCGTGCCTGGCCAATCGTCTCTTAAGAACAAGAAATTCTCCTACATAATCACAATACAATGATTATATTTGGGCGTTTAACTTTAAGATCATTATCTAATACACTGCCCATATTCAAATTTCTCCAATTGTCTCAATAATATCCTTTATAACTACTTTTTTTCAATCCAAGATTCAATTGAGGATTCCACGTTGTATTTAGTTATCATGACTCTTTAGTTTCCTTTAATCTAGAACAGTTCCTCAGACTTTTTAGTGTTTCATGCACAAAGGTCTTTAAGCGTCTTCGCTGAGTTCCAAGCATGGTTCTAGGTACACTCCTCAATAGCATGGGGCCAGTGGCTCATTGGGTGACGTGTCTGGACCGCGGATCAGAAGATTCTAGGTACACTCATCAAATTCTTGTTTTGTTTCATATATTATTCCAGTTTAGCCCTGCAAAAGTAAAATATTAAGTTAATTTTTGTGCACTCTGGAAAAGATGGAAATAACTTTAAAATACATGTTAGAACTTCGGTGATTCTCTGTTGTTCATCCAGCAAACACATTATCTAGACTCAAAGGACACAGAGAAGTGAGAGAGCTTCCACCTGAAAATCTCTTTCCGTTATGGATGATTTGGGGGTTTCGTGCCATCCTGGGTTTATAAAGAAAGCAAAGCTTCAGCCAGTCCCTTTATTACCAAAGTCTGCTAAATTGTCCGTAATCAGGGACACCACAAATGGCATGCTGAGGAAGAAAACAAGTCCAGATGCAAAGCGTGACTAATAATAAAACTGTTATTTTTCCAAAAGTTACTGTTGCGAACGTTTCTATTGCCATCACTGCACAATTTCTTCTGATACCAAGATGAGCCTTTTGAGAAAGCAACTGGAGCTTCCTCGCAAAGCAAGGAAATTAGTAAATGTTCAATGACTGAAAGGACAGTTGTGTGAGAAGTTGCCATAATGACATGATGAGGCTGTCCGTGTGGCTTAATTTCAGTCACATTGAATTGGGCTCAACGTCGTGTTTTAAAATATGAGTCAATATTTTAGGAGTTTAGCAGAAAAGATGTAAATGTGAATTGTATGGGCCGATTCCTCTTCTGAATGCAGGTCTTGCAAGTAGGAGAGTTTCCAATTTACTCCCCTCATTTCAGCAGCAAACAGAAGTATTTTTCTGTCAAGTGGAGCTTAAATGCTGTTTCTGGAAATCCACTTTCACTGCACAGAGAATTTGATAAACTATCAGGTTACACATTGCCATTAAGCAAATCAATACTGGGTCTTTCATCCATTAACAAATTAGTAGGAAATCCAAGTGTGTATTCTCCAAATGTTGAAGGCAACGTCAGCCATGAGCATTTTTGAAGATGCATCTTTCTACTGGCTAAAATAGAAAACTATCTTTATGATAAAATTTTTTTCTATCCTTACTGTTTTGAGGAAAATATTGCAATAGCTAACTGAGTACTTTATTGAGTACTTTGGGTGACACTGTATGATTAACATCTTTTATGTGAATTTTTTTCACTCAATCCCCACAGCAAACCTATGAGGTTAGATTTTACGCTATCATCTTTATTTACAGACGAGGACTTGAAACTCAGAAAGGTTAAGTAACACATTTGGTAAATGTTGGAGTTGGCATCCAATCCTGGAGCTATCTGTGTTGGAATCCAGTGCCAATTCTGATTCAGTAGGTGTGGGCGGAACCTGAGAACCTACATTTTTAACCCCAAGAGCTGCTGCCACTGCTGGTTCAGGAACCATACTTTGAGTAGCAAGGGTCTAATCTACCACCTAATGGTTCCTAGACTTGAGTATTATATGGATTCTTTGTACAAGAAAAACTAGTGAACCCCAGAAGTACATCTGAAGACCTTAGCTGCAAAAACGCCAGTGATAATCTAGAGTCTAATTCTGTTAAACTGCCTTTCAATGAGGGAATAGTACAGCAAAAGTTGTTTTCTTTCTATAACTGGTAAATATCTTTTAGGTCGTAATTTAAGTGACAATATAAAATACTCATACAACTCATGAACTGCAACGCGAAGACTATCAACTCTTGGGAGCCTATGAAATCCAAATCGAGAAACAGTATACTACATGTTACGTGGCAGTTTGTAAATCAATTGCACTGAAAAATCACACTTATGAAGTAGCTACTCTTCAAGTTTTGCTAGTTGTTGCTATATCGGTTAGGAAAAAAAAGGCTACTACTTAGAAATCCTTCCATCAATCAAGATTCTTTCCAAGCAGTTATACTGAATTATTTGCAAAATAAATTTCTGTTATTTTCACCCTTGTATTGTTGGTTTTGTTGCTGTTAATCGTGCTAATTGGGTGGCAATCATTAGGCATTGGAATGGCTACAAAGATGAACCATAAATCCCAGCACCGACATGAATGTATAAATGCTGGGGAGTCAACACATAATTTGAGTCGTCAGGCTGAAAAGTCTGCTGGATGGGGTCACATGTGGATTATCCAGCCCCGACAGGCCTGTCCTACAGCAGGACTGACGGTGGCTTCCACACACCCTAGCACGGCTCTGCGTGAATGTGCTTCTTGCTGAATGATTTTTACTATCACCAGCTGAGTACTTTATACTTGTTGTTTGCAATTCGCAAACAGGTATGAGTAATCCATGTACGATCCCACAGGTGGAAGAATGATTGCATTTCTTAATTTTCTTAAATCTTTCCTTAGGTTTTCTCATCCTGCGAGGGAGGGCCTAATTTCAACCTTGGCGATCACTGGGACACCTTTCTTCCGCATGATTCCTGCCCCCGCCATTCCCCCGGGGTGCAGTGCAAAGAACTCCTTGGTCTGCCTCACTCAGACTCAGGGAGCACACGTGGGGACCAAGCAGACACCCTTTCTGTCAGCCTGCATGCCTTTCCTGGGCTCAATGCCCCAGAATCGGGGCTGAGGTGGCACCCGAGTGCCTCCCTTCTGGTCTGCGTAGGAGCATCCCAGAGTAGTCCCCTCTGAGGTCTTGGTGGTCCCAGTGTGCTGCCACAATGGACCTTAGGTCCCAGCTATTTAGAGGATTCCGCCAACCTTTGTCTTCTTCCCCATCTTCCCTGAGAAACGCCTCCCTCGGCCTTTGAAGTTACTCTTCCCTGTCTCCACCAGCTCCAGAAAGCCGACAGTAATTGTCTCAGTGACTCCGGATGTCCACACAGGGCAGGGCTTGAAGGTGACTTCACACCTCCCCTGAGACAAGGAGGCCCGAATCCTGGCTCTCTGTTTGAAATGAGGATCATAAACATATCGGAAGAACCTACAGAAGTGAATTCCATCCCCGAATGACCCTGCAGTTTTGTCCGTCCCCAATGACGCGGATTGGTGGCGTCACTCCTTTGCTTGATTTCTGCACACCGAGTGTCTGCCAGGCAATGTTCTGGGCACTGGAGATGCAAGAACAAACCATGGTGACTCATCTAGGAGCACAGAGGCAGGGTGGCCCAAGCTGTGCTGAAATCTCACAGGTGCTGGACGACAGAGCCGGCAGTTGCTGCCAACTTGGCCATGTCATCACTTGACACTGATGAAACTCACGCTTGCTTTTATTTCCTTGGGTGCTACTTGTGGAGGCAAAGCTTGTGAAGACGGACCATTTGGAAGTCACAACAAGTAGTTGTCAGGGCTTTATTGAGCTGGAAGTTCCTGGATGAAGGATGCTACTTCGGAAAGGTAGCACTGCCTGATTTTTCACTGCTTCTTGGCAGGAGTTCCACTTTTCTTAGAGTTTTCTTTGAGGAGCTGGAAGATGGAGGCCAATTCTTCAGCAACATTTTTTTCTTACCTCTCAGAAATACCTGTAATAGTTATTACTGATGCTTAATTACATTTGAATAATTTTTTGGTCCTTATTTTAGAGGTTTTTTCTTTTTTTTTTTCAGCAAGAGCCTCTTGAGGATACAGACTGCATTTGTATCCTTGGCTCACTCTCACATGAATACTTAAGGGATAGAACTATTTGCATTTGTTTGCAAGGTAGACTTTGGATGACAGCAATTTTTTATACGCTTTCATGTACAGTATGCCATATTGTATGTGTTACGTTTAGCTCCCTTGCCTGCTTTAGCTGTTTATACCTAAATTGCCTTTCTGCGTCTGAATGATGATTTCATTTTATTTTTCAGTAACCCTTCAAGGAAATATATAAAGAAGTGACTTCAGACTATTGGCACGCAGTAGATGGCTTGGCTGGGTTTCTTAAGAGAGAAAGCAGAAGAGAGAGATAGGGAACAGAGCAGCAACCAGCTTCAGCTTGTCATTTCCTATTTATCTGTAGCCCAAATAGCACACAATTTATTTGTAGCACACAGTTGCTATGTGCATGAGAATTAATAAAAGAAAACAGAGATGCAATCCAGTATGGAGTGTAAGAACATGGGCTTTGGGATTCTGTGGACCTGTGAGTTGCTATTCTGCCTCTTCGTTGCTGGGTGATCTTAGGCTGGTCACTTTGCCTCTCAGGTCTTCTGTTTCATCATCTGTGAAATGATGACACATTGATATCTACTTTAAAGGTGTTATGAGGATGAAATAAGGTAACACATGGAAAGTGTCTAGTACTAAATCATTAGTTAACTGTTATATCCGTTATAATATCTTTCTACTACCTCTCAGACATTTGACAAGGTTCCCAGAGCAAAGCTATGGAATATTAGAACAACTAACATGGACCCTGATGCTTTGGGGACATCAGTAGATATTTAAACCAGTTGGTGATTAAAAAAAAAAAAAAGACTTTGGCTAATATGAATAAAATCAATCTTTCTGCCCTTCCCTTCTCTTGCCTTGCCATATTAGGGTTAAGCAGATAAACTTGCCTTCTAGCTCTCTTCCATGTGCTGTTTTTGATGCCTATTGACGATTTTATGACTTCTTCAAGAATGCCCTGCCCCACCCATGGTGGTTCATTTTATGTGTCAACTTAGCTGGGCCACAGTACCCCGATATTTGGTCAAATGCTCGTAGAGATGTTGCTGGGAAGGTATTTTTTTATATATATATAATGAGATTGACATTTAAATCAATAGACTTTGAGTAAAGCAAGTTACCTTCCATGAGGTGGGTTGGCCTCACCCAAACAACTGAAAGTCCTAAGAGAAATGAGCTTGACCTCCTCCATAAGAATTCTGCCTCCCAATTGCCTTTGCAGTCTGCAACCTCAACTCTTCCCTGGGTCTCCAGTCTGCAGGCCTCCCCCAAAGATTTTGGACTTGCCAGTCTCCACAATCATGAGTCAATTTGTTAGAGTAAATCTCCCTCTTTTTTTTTTTTTTTTTTTTTCCTGAGACAGAGTCTCACTCTGTTGCCCGGGCTAGAGTGCTGAGGCATCAGCCTAGTTCACAGCAACTTCAAAGTCCTGGGCTCAAGCGATCCTCCTGCCTCAGCCTCCCAAGTAGCTGGGACTACAGGCACTCACCACCAGCCCGGCTAATTTGTTCTATATATTTTTAACTGTCCAATTAATTTCTTTCTTTCTATTTTTAGTAGAGATGGGGTCTTGCTCTTGCTCAGGCTGGTTTCGAACTGCTGACCTTGAGCGATCCTCCCGCCTCGGCCTCCCAGAGTGCTAGGATGACAGGCGTGAGCCACCGAGCCCGGCCAAATCTCTCTTCTTATATACATCCATGGGTCTATTTCCCTGGAGACTAATAGACCATCCCACCCCCAATTTTTTAAAGCCAGATCCTAAACTAAGTTATGTGGGCTTTTGTATCTAAACAGAGCAAGGGAGAAGGAAGGGTGTGAGCATGGCTTGTATTTCCTCCTATGCTCCCAAATAGGGCCTGATTCTGTTCTTGTGCAACTGAATCTTTGCTTTGGGTTCACGGCTATGTGTGATACTCAGTCATCCAAGGTGACAGATTCTCAAGGGAAGATGAAATTCAGCACACTCTCCCTAAAAAGGCAATCTAGGAAGAATTTCAACGATAAGGATTGGAGTGCAGGGATTTCCAGTTAATTAGATTAACCAGAAAGTGTCATTCCTGCAGTGGACTGGTTAATCCATCCATTAATACATTTTGGAAAAATATTTATAAGGGACTTTGAGAGTGTTGAAAAGAAATTCTACTTTTGAAAGCACAAGAGCTAAGTAACAAACACAAGTTTTTCGTTATGACCATGTTCATACAATCTTCTAAAAATCTGGCCTGTTTCTTCCATTGCAGATTTTACTAGTTAAGTTTACTAATATATCTCCTGTTTTTAAGACTAATTTAAAACAATTTTTTTTATACAACTGATTTCAACTACATTGGAATGGCTTGCATTTCAAGGTGTGTAAAATTGTTTGTTTTCTTAAGAGACAAAATTTCTGCTTAGGGAAGCTTGTTGAACGTTTACACATTTTAACAATCCAACACCCACTTATGTGGGTTTCACACAAAGCAGTTAGTACTTTCACTAACGTATTTCCTAGCTCCTTAAAAAAATACGTATTTTTAATGTTTAATTTGGATTAAAATAGGATTCCTTTTATATCAAGGTAATGTAGTTTAATAGGATATGATATTTGTTGAGGCGGGAAGAAATCTTGCTCGTCTTTTAATTTCTTCTTGAGCTGTGCATGGCGTATCTATAAAATACATTGAAATTTACTTGGAGAAAAAAACACTCCCTTACAGCCTGCATTTCTTTCCAGGAAGGTTACCAGAGTATTGCTGAATTTAGTGGGCCGTCACGACTACTCTTACTTATTATTGACTTTCATCAGTATTTTCTGCATGGGCTCTCCTGGGGATGGGTCTCTAGATTTTCGATGCAAATAGGATGAAGCAAATATCTGCTCTACTGGTAGCTGTGTGCAGAGATGAAAAAAAAAAAAAATGCTGGCTGCTGTACATTATAATCACAGAAGTGGCAGTAGTGAAAAACAAGAACAGGAGGCAAGATGATGATGTCCTAGTTTGAAGACAAGCCGCTCAGGGAGGTCAATATAGGTTCTTCTAGGAAATAGCGCAAAGATCAGAAAGAGAGAGAAGATGCACTTCTAACAGAGCAAAGATATATGTTTTATGGGTTTCCTAACTTCCCTGGATTATTTGTTTTAGGATAACATGCTTTTTTATGGATGCCTTGGAGCTAAATAGAAAGCAAACTACAGTTCCCATGCTCCTCTGTTCCGGGCAGCCTCCCCAGGCCCCCTTGGCTGTGAGAACTCATTTTCCTAGCACTTGGCTCCATGAACAAATGAGGTAGAACTAGCGAAGCCAAGAGAGATAATAAAAATCTTGTGCCGCTGTGAGGGGTTATGGAGAGAAAAATCTTCTGTTTAGGTTTTCTGCGTTGTGAGGTGTTGAACATAAACAAGAAATGCAAGCTCTTCTAACAGACACTGAACTAGGTATACCACGCATGCTCTTGAGAGACTCTGCTTGGCTTTCTTTTTTAAAAAACGACGTTGCATTGGAGAAACACATCAATTAAAATACACATGTAGACCCTTTCTTTGCTTCGCATATTTGTATTTGCTTTCCTCTCTTAACAAGAAAGTAAAAAGTGGTTTTTGGCTAAAGGGAAAAAAATGTGTTTGTGGCCAAGTGTGTTTGGTTATACCTCATTCATTCACCATCTGCTTTGCAAAAACACTGTCGTTGTAGCTTTCCTGTGTAATAAGGACTCTGTTGTTAGGGAAAAGCGTTGTGATGTTGGGAATGGAAGATGAAGAGAGTCCGTGGCAAGTTGAGACTTTCTGTTCTTTTCACATCCAATAGGACTTCTTTCCTCATTATCTCTCCCTACTTCTTTCTTCTGTTAAATTCTAAAACTTGAGTTCCTAGCCCTACTCTTGGATTGAGATGATATGATGTAGAGCGTAAGACTTCTTTCCCCCTTCCTCAAATCAAACAATCGTAGTTTTCAATGTTGGAGGAGGAAAAACTTTTCCTCCGTCCTCTCTCTCATGTTCATTACCTGGAGGCCCGTGAATTAAACTTACAGAAGAAAAAAGAGTTTATTCCTACGTGTGCAGGAGCTTACAAAAGAGGTAGCTGAATAAATGATAAATGGTTAAAGTTAGGGACTTAAATATTTAGTAGAGAAAAGAGGAGGAGAAAAGGCCGCTACAGGAGGACGAAGTAGGGTTCTTTAGGAAAGACAAATGGGTTTCCAGAAGAACAAAGCAGAGATAAGAAAGTTCGTGGCAATTCTTGCTTATGCTGTGGTCTTTCCATTTTCTTCATGGCCATAAACTTCCCCTGGAGAGGAAATTTATCATAGGTTTACTCTTGGTCTCCTTCCTGGGGATAAAACCTGCCCTGAAGAGGGAATTTACGGCAGTCTCATTTCCCAGAAGTTTCTGGTCTTAGTCAGATAAGGGAAGCTCCAAGAACGCTTCTTTCTGCATCTGTTTAATCCCAAATGTCTTTTTTTTTGTTTGTTTTTTGAGTCAGAGTCTCACCCTGTTGCCCGGGCTAGAGTGCCATGGCATCAGCCTAGCTCACAGCAACCTCCAACTCCTGGGCTCAAGCGATCCTCCTGCCTCAGCCTCCCGAGTAGCTGGGACTACAGGCATGAGCCACCATGCCCGGCTAATTTTTTCCATATATTTTTAGTTGTCCAATTAATTTCTTTCTATTTATAGTAGAGAGGGGTCTCGCTCTTGCTCAGGCTGGTTTCGAACTCCTGACCTCGAGCGATCCTCCCGCCTCGGCCTCCCAGAGTGCTAGGATTACAGGCATGAACCACCACGCCCGGCCACCAAATGTCTTTAGTTTAAAATAATCTTCATACCAACTCTGGGGTTCTAAGTGGGTCCTCACACTATTCTTAAGTGTATGGCTCATTATTTTTTAAAATAGTTCATTAAAACACCATGTATCTTTTTTTTTTTTTTCTTTCTTTTTAGAGACAGGGTCTCACCCTGTCACCCAGGCTGGAGTGCCGTGGTAGGATTATAGGTCAGTGGCTCAAGCCATCCTCCCGTCTCAGCCTCCCAAAGTGCTGGGGTTACAGGTGGGAGCCACTGCAGCAGCCCAAACTCTACGTATCTTGATACTGAGTCTTGTCACCTCCTTCAATTTTGCTCTTGAGGCGCGTGTGTCTTGCTCACCCCGCCCTGGTCCAGCTATTTCCTGGCTTGTCAACTGCCTTTGAGAGGGAAGCTTCATATGCCAAATGGGGGTATTTATTAACCGACTACTGACCTCTTTGACTGAGAGTTCCCCTAGAAGGAGTTAATTCCTGACTCTTCTCAATAATGCCATGAGGTAGGTACTCCTTGGAGTCAGGACTAGGGTGAGGTGAGCGAGCGCCAAAAAACTCAAGTCATCAAGATAAATAATATTTTCATGCAATACTTTAGAAACTCAAAATTAATGCAAAAAAAATGTATGCCAAACAAAGTGTCAACATTTTAGCCGAAGACACAATGCAACCCTCCTCTGGCAGGACCCTGCCTCATTCACCTCACCTTCCTGCTGGCCTTGGTTCCAATTAAACTTTGTTTCTTCTTTTTCTTTCTTTCTTTTTTTTTTTTTTTTAGAGATAGAGAGGGTGGAGTGCAGTGGTGTGATCACAGCTCACTGCAACCTTGAACTCCTGGGCTCGTGCAATCCTGCCGTCTTATCCTCCTGAATACCTGGGACTACAGGCATGCTCCCAAGCCCGGCTAATTTTTCTATTTTTTATTTTTATTTTTTTTGTAGAGATGGGGTCTTATTATGTTGCCCAGCTGGGCTTTGAACTCCTGGCCTCGAGCCACCCCCCTGCATGGCCTCCCAAAGTGCTGGGATTACAGATATGAACCACCATACCTGGCCCCAGCTAAACTTTATTTACAGAAACAGGATGTTGTAGATTATTGATTTGATTTTTAAAAAAATATTGCATGAAAATATTTTTTATCTTGACTACTGAGTTTTTGGTGCCCTCATAAGTTTTGTTTCTGGGGCAAGTGCCTCACTTGTCACTCTCTAGTCCTGGCCCTGGTCCTGGTATTATCTCCATCTTCTCCATATATAAGTCAGGGATCTGCAGAGAAACAAAGCCAATAGGATACAGGTATGTAGACAGGTAGGTAGATAGGTATATGAGAGGGGATTTATTAGGAGAGTTGGCCCACGTGGTTATGGAGGCCGAGAAGGCTCACACTATGCTGCCTGCAAACTGGAGAACCAGGGACGTTGTTAATAGTGACTCAGTCCAAGCCCAAAGGCCTCAGAACCAGGGGAGCTGATGGTGTAGCTCTCAGTTCAAGGCTGGAAGGCCTGGGAACCTGGGGGCCACAGATGTTAGCTCTGAGTCCAAAGATCAAAGAGATCTGAAGTTCTGAAGTCTAAGGGCAGGAGAAGAAGGGTGTCCCAGCTCCAGAGACAAGAGAGAGCAAATTCACCTCTCCTTTGCCTTTTTGTTCTATAATATGGGCCCTCGACAGACTGGATGGTATCCGCCCACATTGGGGGAAGGCTGATCTTATACTTACTCAGTCCACTGATTCCAACGCCAATCTCTCCCGGACACACCCTCGCAGACATGCCCAGAAAGAATGCATGGCCAGCTATCTGGGTATCCCTTAATCCAGTCAAGTTGACACCTGAAATTAATCATCACACTGTAGAAGTGATACACAGCTTCCCCACTTCTGCCTACTCTCTTAAACTTTCACCTAGTTTGGGTAAATCTGTGAGAGTCCTAGGGATGTATCTTTGCAGGAAAAAGTACAGCAGAGTTAGAATTGTCTAGAAAGTTCTAACCCCGGCAACTTTTCACACTACACGTAGATGCAGCGAAGCGAAAACTTGCCAATTATGTGACGGTCTATTGAGATGCTGCAGCTGCACATGTTTATTTCGTAACTGTAGAGTCAGACCTGGGAGTATGTGTGCGCTGTAAAGAGAAAAGTTGGAAATTTTATAATTTTTCAATATCTAATAATTGCACATGAATGTACCTGATTTTCCATTAGCTAAATGGAGTTGCCAAAAGGAACTAATGAATATTGAATGGCTGAGTTCTGTCACTTTTTAAAGGAGGGACTGGACACGAAATCATTTCTTTTAATACAGAGACAAAGACAAGTGACTTTGTAATTTAATGAAAGGCTCCAGATTGGAAAGCTTGCTACTGTAGCCCTCCCTCCTCTCCGCTCTGCAGAAGGCTCTCCACGTGGGTTTTGTTGATTGATTGGCAGTCGAACTGGCGGCCTGCTAGGCACAAAGCTTTAGGATATAAAGCAGGTAAATTGTACAGGCTGGTACAAAGCACCTCAGAACACACCCAGCTGTTTTGTTCTGGGTCCTCACAAATGGTAAGAGTGTGGGCCAGGGTTTTTTTCCTACTGAAAATGTTAGCCGTGTTGCTGTAGAATTCCAACAGATCTGGAGAAAACGCTTCTGGAATTTCTGGAATGGCTGGTTTCATGGCATGACCTACTATCGGCGGTCACCAACTCTCTTCTTCATTATTGACCACACCATGCCGCTGTTTTCCTAATGATGGATGGGAAAATATTTCCCTCTTAATATTCATGCAGTGATATTTTTATGTTACCTATCTGGATAGGCATTTTCTTTTTGCCCTTCTACTTAAAATACAGGCTCACAAGACAACTGCTTTGATCACGTCTCTACCGGAGATCCCTTGGCGGGCAGATGTCCATCGCATGACCACAGGTTGTGCTTAAGACCCAGCTTTTTAACAGCGGGACAGCCTACCGTCATTATCTACTGAGTTTCCAAAATTAATTTGAAATGTTCGCCATTAAAGGGGCAGAGAATAAATGAATCCTAATGCACTTCAGGAGCGTAAAATTAAAACGGTGTGGCTTGGTTGACGGCAGCCTAATGTTATTAGCAATTATCTGGTTAAAAAGGGAGGGGGGCATGTTTCTTCGAAGCCACAAGCTTCATTTCAGTACTTGGTAAATTATTAACCATTCTATTAGAAAAATAATGAGGACCTGCAGATTAAATGGCAAAGGCACAGTTCGTAAAAAATGCCTTTTGATAACTTTGACCTTGGGAATGTGATGGGCGTGGACTGGAAACAGACGGGTTGATCCCTCATCTTAGTTCTTTTGACTGCCACTTAGGGTAGGCCTGGCTCTAAGCTCAGTGCAAGAACCGTAAGACTATTCCATAGCCTAGAATTAAAGACATCGTAAATGGATGGGAAGTGTCAGAATAGATTTAATTAAATTTAAGAAGTGTCTGCTGGGGCACTACTGTGGTAAGAATATTGTGCTTGAGAATATGACCTTGAGAACAAGGAGAATGTAAGAGCTAGTTGTTGTCAATGAGGAGTTTACTGTCTGGCTGGGGAAACAAACAGAAGTATGTAGCAGACATGCAATTCTCTGTGGCTGCAATATATATGGGTCAAATGAAGTGCTAAATCGTATATTGGAGATAATTCGAGAATAATGGTATTTTTTTCCTTTCCACGGTCTTTACTGTCTCTGTCTGGAAAATCTCATGCATGCCTATGGCTTCCATAAGCAGGTGTTTCAAACATTGACATTTTTCAGCCTAGACAGCTCCTCTAACTCCAGACCACTATATACCCAACTGCTTCTTTGACGTTGCTTCTTAGATGTCTCAAAGGATAAAAAGAGCACATGCACAAGACTGGAATTAGGACTTAATTTCTTTCCACACTTAGTCTCCTTCCAAAGTTTCCTAGCTCAGAAAACGACCCAAACATCCATCTAACTAACGTATTCAAGGCAGATGCATGCCCGAAAACTAGAGGTCATCATCTCTGATCCTGCCATCCTTCTCATTACACTATTCAGTTCATGGTTAAGGCCTGGCAATTTTGCCTCGTAGTCTGTGTCCTGTTCCTTTGTTAATTCCTCTCATGGAGTCCCGTTTCTTCCTTCTGTTGCCCTAGTTAGTAGGTGGTTGCATCAGGTGCAGCTAGTTGCCTACTCGTCATTCATTCCCACGTTTCCCCTTAAAGACCAGATCTGAATTAGGTTCAGGTGTCTGTTCCTTCCTCCTGGATTGGAGGAAGGTGACCTCATTTCCATCTCACGGTCAGTCCCCTTGCCCATGATTGGTTAAGAGGTGAGCACAGAACCCAGTCTGGGCCAATGAAACAAAAAGGGGTACGTGCTACGTGACTTTGGAGATCGTATTTCTTGCTGTTGAGAAGAAGATCTAGAAGGAAACAGTCCATCTTCTGCCTCTGTTGACCACGATGAGCTGCCTAGGACAGCTTCGGTCATCTGGATGCCAGCCTGGAGATGGAGCCCACAGGAAGAGGAGGCGGCTCCAAGACACACACAAGCAGGTAAAGCCACCTTACTGCCCACAAGAGGAGGCAAATTGCCCATGTTGGTTTTTGCCAATCTGAGGTTGAAGATTTTCTGTTACTTAAAACTAGAGCCAGGAGTCCACTTGCTCAAGGCCTCTTGGGAGTGGCTCCGGGTCACGGTCCTCAAATTTGGCTCAGAATAAATCTCTTTAAAATTAAAAACGAAACAAGACAAAACTAGAGCTATCTTAATGGACACCCTAATTCCATTCTTAACTGAATGACTATTTCAGTAATCAAAAGACCAGTCCCCCAACTAGACACGTCTATGTCTGATTCGCTCACTGTTAGAGTCTCTGTGCGGAGGACCATGTCCACACATAGCCCGGTTCGGGGAATGTCTGATGGATGAATGAATGCCCCAGCCATGGAAATCTTATTTGAGCAAGAAAAGTGATGACACTAAATGATTTTAAATCAATGCCAGTGACCAGCATAGATGTAAGTTTAGGAGGAGCTTGGAAGAGGCATAAACCAGAGTGGTCTAGGTGACTACAGTAATCTTCGTAGAGGAGATAAACTCTAAGGCAATCTTTAAGCCCTGTCTGGATTTGGACAGACAAAAAGAAACAGTGGGGGAAGGATACAGCAGAAAGGGATCCACGGGCAAGAGAGTAGAGTAGGATTGGGCATATTTTGGCCAGCGCCTGAGCTTGAAATTCGAAAGACGTTGCGTGTTGATGAAAGAGTGATATTCCAAGTGTAGACGTGTCCTTCGAGAAATGGAGAACCCTTAGAGATTTTTGATGAGGCATGTGACCTGACCTTATGTATCTAGCTGGTACTTAACTCCTGGGGGAGGGTGACCCTCACTTTACAGTCTCCAATTATTAGAGAAAGAGAAGGGCCCCGTGTCCATGATTGTACAATTATACACACAATGGGCAGAGTAATTAAAAAAAATCCTTCATTTTAAGCTTTTAAAAGCATGTCTCCCTAGTAGAAATTGAAAGAATAATTGCTTGCGCCGTGTCTTACCTGTGGGCAGATTTCATAGTCATTCATTTTCAAATATCTGATGTCAGTAATTTAAGTGAGACTTCCAGAACATTATTCCTCTGTGTTATAATGTCGGCCACTCAATAATTTCCAATTGATTCATTGCTATACCTAATGGAAAAAATTATTTTAAGTACTCTAGCTATTTTCCCTAAGGGAAAATGCTTGGGGAGCCTACCATTCAATTGTTCTCTTGATGTCATGGCTTGATTTCACATGGCTCTCCAATAAGATTTTTAAGGGACTTCGGGTAGAGCTTTAAACATGCTCAAATGCTAATTGGGGGAACCCAATGTTTTTGAAAGTGAATTTGCTTTAAAAACAGAAATTTCACAAATAATATATATATATATTTTTTGAAATGGTTCATTTGAAGTACAATTGACCTTTGAACAACAAGGGTTTGAATTGCGTAGGTTCACTTATGTGTGAATTTTCTTCCACTTCTGCCACTCCTAAGAGAGCAAGACCAATCCCCACCCCACCCCAGCCTCCTCAATGTGAAGACAAGGATGGAGATCTTCATGATGATCCACTTCCACTTAATGAATAGTAAATATATTTTCTCTTCCTTATGATTTTCTCAATAATACTTTCTTTTCTCTAGCTTGCTTCATTTTAAGAATACAGTATATAATACATATAACATACAAAATATGTATTAATCAAGTATTTATGCTATTGATAAGGCTTCTGGTCAACAGTAGGTTGGTAGTAGTTAGATTTTGAAGAAATCAAAAATGATATGTAGATTTTCGACTACATGGAGGGTTAACACATTGTTCCAGGGGCAACTGTAGTTATAAATGCCTGCTATTTTTTTTTTTGCTAAATATTGGTATATATTCTTTTAGGAAAAAATACATATGTATGAATATGATTATATTCCTAGCCATACTTCTTAATCAAAAAATAGTTCAATAGATAGAAACTGTCCAGCTTATTTGAACTCCTTTTTTTTTTCTTTTGTTTCTTTGATTTTTTTATTATTTTTTTAATGTTATTTTTTTTCCTTTTTATTTCAGCATATTATGGGGGTACAAATGTTAAGGTTACGTATATTGCCCATGCTCCCCCTCTTCCCTAGAGTCAGAGCTTCAAGCGAACTCCTAACTGTTGACATTTCTCAGACCTTTATTAGTTTGACTTCTTTAGTTGCAAGTAACAGAATGGGAATGTAGCTAACTTATTTTATTTTATTTTATTTTGAGACAGAGTCTCGCTTTGTTGCCCAGATTAGAGTGAGTGCCGTGGCGTCAGCCTAGCTCACAGCAACCTCAAACTCCTGGGCTCAAGCGATCCTCCTGCCTCAGCCTCCCGAGTAGCTGGGACTACAGGCATGCACCACCATGCCCGGC
>CAUYPO010013791.1:0-13182 GCA_963574435.1 Cheirogaleus major
CTTTTTGAGTCCTACCAAGGGTATAAAAACTGGAGGAGAACAAGGAAGGGAGGTCAGAAGATCAGAAGTTGGTTGAACCTGCTGGCTCAATAAAGGCTGTTTTCTGACTCTCCGCGTGCCGCTCGGTTATTTCCCTGGTCAAGAGCTGTTACAAGAGCTGTTACACTTGCTGTTAACACTTGCCAGAACAACACATCCACTATGCTTCTTTCTGAAACATTCCCATAGTACTTCCTAAATACCGTTATTGTAACATGTATTATGTCTGACTTTTCTATGGGACTGAATTCCTTTAAGTCAGGGGCTGAATTTTTATATCCCTGGTATCTAGCACATAACCTAGCACACAGCTAGGTACATGTTTACTTAATAAATTAAGGAATGTTAATATATGCCAGCTCCCCCCTCTCCAATCTATTACAAAGCAACTGAGTCAATTTTTAAAAAAAATTTTTTGCCATTCTTTCAGGTTTAGTGAGAATATCTGTTTCAGTTAAGACTGTGTTTAATTGTGAAAGAAAAAGCTTACTCTGTAACTGTTTAAAAATTAGTGTTTATTCTTAAAAGTTTCTTTCTTTCAAACCTTATATGTGGAGATTAAGTACCTTTGTCCAGGAGAAGAAGCAGCCAGTCACTTCAGCTCCATTTCCCAGCTTGTGACTTCCCAAGGAAAGGACATGTGTCAGATATTGGGTTTGGGCAAGATGTCTTCTTTACAGGTTAGGGACACTATAGGGATTTATAGAAAAGAAGGAGGGAGATGAGAGAATGTTGTGCGAGTGCCGTGAAGTTTTCCTTTCCCTTCCCTGTAGACAATGGTAAAATCTGTATGGCCTTTTGATTGACCATCTTTTTCCTCTTGGAAAACCCAAATCAAGTTTCTTAGAGAAAATTCTACAGGCAACACTGGTTCCAGGCAACACTGTTTCCATGTAGTGAGGTGTAAATGACTAAATATTGTTAATTTTTTTTCATATTATGCATGCACAATTTGACAGTTTATGAATCCTCTCTAAAAAGACTCTTTAGCTAACACAGTGAGTTGATTTTTCTTATTTATGAAATATTTAAGCTGTAAAATATTTAAGTTACACTTGTACTTTAAATACAGGGCTACCTTGCTTTATAGCATTTCATTTTATTGCAATTTGTAGATAATTGTGTTTTTTACAAATTGAAGGTTTGTGGCTACCCTGTGTTGAATAAGTCTATTGGTGCCATTTTTCCAACAGCACGTGCTCACTTGGTATCTCTGTGTCACATGTTGGTAATTTTTGTAGTATTTCAAACTTTTTAATTATTATTATTTGTTATAGTGGTCTGTGATCAGTGATCTTTGATGTTACTATTGTGATTGTTTTGGGGCACCACAGTCCATAACTGTTATAAGACAACTTAAACTTAACTGATAAATGTGTGTGTTCTGACTGCTCTACCACCTGGTCATTCCTCCATTTCTCTCCCTCTCCTTGAACTTCCCTATTCCCTCAGACACAACAATATTAAAGTTAGGCCAATTAAAAACCTTACAATGGCCTCTAAATGTTCAAGTGAAAGAAGGAGTCACATGTCTCTCACTTTAAATCAAAAGCTAGGAATGATTAAGCTTCGTGAGGAAGGCATGTCAAAAGCCAAGGTAGGCCAAAATCTAGGCCTCTCATGCCAAACAGTCAGTCAGGTTGTGAATGCAAAGGAAAAGTTCTTGAAGGAAATTAAAAGTGCTACTCCAGTGAACACATGAATGATAAGAAAGTGAAATAGCCTTATTGCTGATAGGGAGAGAGTTTTAGTGGTCTGGGTAGAAGATCAAACCAGCCACAACATTCCCTTAAGCCAGAGCCTAATCCAGAGCAGGGCTCTCTTCAATTCTTTGAAGGCTGAGAGAGATGAGGAATATGCAGAAGAAAAGTTTGAAGCTAGCAGAGATTGGTTCATGGGGTTTAAGAAAAGAAGCTGTCTTCATAACATAAAAGTGCAAGGTGAAGCTGCAAGTTCTGATGTAGAAGCGACAACACGTTATAGAAGAAATAGCTAAGATTGTTGATGAAGGTGGTGACTCTAAACAAGAGAATTTTAATGTAGACAATACAGCCTTATATTGGAGGAAGATGCCATCTAGAACATTCATACCTTGACAGGAAAAGTCAATATACCTGGTTTTAAAGCTTCAAAGGACAGGCTGACTCTCTTGTTAGGGGCTAATGAAGCTGGTGACTTTACATTGAAGCCAATGCTCATTTACCAGTCTGAAAGTCTTCAGGCCCTTAAGAATTATGCTAAATCTACTCTGCCTGTGGTCTATAAGTGGAACAAGAAAGCCTGGATGACAGTGTATCTGTTTACAGCATGGTTTCCTGAATATTTTAAGCCCATCATTGAGACCTACTACTGGTCAGAAAAAAGATTCCTCTCAAAATATTACTGCTCGTTAACAATGCACCTGGTCACCCAAGAGCTCTAATGGAGATATATAAAGATATTAATGTTTTTTTCATGCCTACAAACACAACATTCATTCTGTAGACTGTGGGTCAATGTGTAGTTTTTAATTTCAAGTCTTATTATTTAAGAAATACCTTTTGTAAGGTGATTGGTGCTATACATAGTGATTCCCCTGATGGATCTGGGCAAAGTAAAATGAAACCTTCTGAAAAGGATTCACCGTTCTACATGCCATTAAGAACATTTGATTCATGAAAGGAGGTCAAAATATCAACATTAACAGAATTTTGGAAGAAGTTGGTTCCAACTCTATGGATGACTTTGAGGGTTTTAAGACTTCAGTGGAGGAAGGAACTGCAGATGTGTTGGAAATAGCATGAGAGCTAGAATTAGAAGAGGAATTAGAATATGTGACTGAATTGCTGTACTCATGATAGAATCGAATGGAGGAGAAGTTGCTCCTTATGCATGAACAAAGAAAGTGGGTTTCTTTTTTTTTTTACTTTTTTTTCTCCTTAATCCAATTAGTTGCCATTTTTATTTTATTTTATTTTTAATTTTTTTTATTTCAGCATATTATGGGGGTACAGATATTACGGTTACGCATATTACCCATGCCCCCCTCTCCCCTTGAGGCAGAGCCTCAAGCATGACCATCCCCCAAACGTTGCACATCTCACTCATTATGTTTGTATATACCCATCCCCTCCTCCCCCCTCCCACCCGACCGACACCCAACAAATGTTATTCCTATATGTCCACTTAGGTGTTGATCCGTTAATACCAATTTGCTGGTGAGTACATGTGGTGCTTGGTTTTCCATTCTTGGGATACTTCACTTAGTAGAATGGGTTCCAGCTGTATCCAGGAATATATAAGAGGTGCTATATCCCCATTGTTTCTTAAAGCCGAATAGTACTCCATGGTATACATATACCACATTTTGTTAATCCACTCATGTATTGGTGGGCACCTGGGTTGTTTCCACAACTTTGCAATTGTGAATTGTACTGCTATAAACATTCGAGTGCAGGTGTCTTTTTCATAGAGTGACTTTTGTTCTTTTGGGTAGATCACCTTTTTTGAATAGAAAAAACAACAGACATTGTATTTACAGGATAATACATCTTAAAAGAAATCAAAATAAATAAAATCCATTCAGAAAGAATATATGACCTATGAGCGAATTAATTTCTTAATTCTATTATTGATCCTATGGTTTGGAAAAAAATAAAAAGCCCTACATCATAATTGCATATGTGGGCACTTTATAAAATGAAGGACTGTAGATTTTCTACGCTTTCGGTTTGATTGTAGAGAGGACCTAACCTTCCACTAGAGGGCATCTTTACCCCATTTAGTGTTTTGTAAAAATAAACAATCTTTTGCTTAATGTTATCTTACCTTCTAACTATATCTGACCCTAAAGGGAAAGTTGAGAAATGATCTCAATACTAACAGAGCTCTTAAGAAACACATCCACACACACTTCATCTTTTTCATTAGCAGTTCCAGTAGTAATAACTATTACTATTATGAAATTCTCTTTGGAACTAATCAACATTCTTCCTTATCCCCTCTTTTCCACCAAAACAAACAACAAAATGCTTCTTTCAATTTGGCAAGCATGAATATAATCAACACTAAAACATTTATTACTCTATAAAAATAGATTCTAAGCATTACAGCAATGGAAAAAAATCACAATGGAAAAGATGGATAGATTTGTCTCAATATAAAAATCAAATATTTGAATGTGAAGAAAAAATACAAACAAAATTAAAACATAAATAGCAAACTAGGAAAATCATTGTCACAAATATGAGAACACTTCATGTATATATATAAAGCTCTAAGCTCCTCATGAAAGTAGGCACAAAATATAAACAGATAATTTACAAATAAAAAACAAAACAAAACAAAAATAAATAAACAGATAATTTAATGAAAAGAGGTAATAAATGAATAAACCTTATTAATAATCTAGGAAACAAAAATTATGATACACTGTTACCTATAAAGTTAGGAAAAAGATAATAAAAGTGAGCATGGAGAAAGAAGTACACTCTTACAGACTGCAGGTAGGAGAATAAATAGTATATCTCCAGAAAGCAGTTTGGTGACATATTAAGAATCTCCAGGCTGATGTGGTGGCTCATGCCTATAATCCCAACAAGGGAGGCCATGGTAGGAGGATCCCTTAACACCAGGACCAGCCGTTGAAG
This sequence comes from Cheirogaleus major, assembly GCA_963574435.1. Classification (NCBI taxonomy): domain Eukaryota; kingdom Metazoa; phylum Chordata; class Mammalia; order Primates; family Cheirogaleidae; genus Cheirogaleus; species Cheirogaleus major. Next base: position 4,668 of record CAUYPO010013791.1, read on the forward strand.
ACCAGCCCGGGCAACATAGCAAGACCTCACCTCTACAAAAATAATTTAAAAATTAACTGAGTGTGGTAGTGCATGCCTATAGACCTAGGTACTCAGGAGGCTGAGGTGGGAGGATCACTTGAGCCCAGGAGTTCAATATTGCATATGATCGCACCACTGCACTCCGGCCTGGGCAAAAGAGTGAGATCCTGTCTCTAAAAAATAAATAAATAAAATCTCCAAAATTATGCTATTTGACTAAAAAATTTTTTAATTCTAAGAGTCTATCCTTAAAATATCAGGACATAGAGCTCAAATGCTAGTTTGTAACACAACTATTCCCTAATAGAAGGAACCAGGGCTCTTTGAAGATATGGATGGGCCAGGAAAGGTATAAGGTGAGCCTGGAGCATCTTATTAAATATTTTGCCAATAAGTAAGGAATTGCTCAAAAAATGACAGGGACATGTCACAAGAACACAAGCGGATGCTAGAAGGGACTCCCACTCATTAAGTATGAGACAATTTGAGCACTAACCATTGAAAAAAATAGTATTTCATGAGTTCCTGCCAATGTCATGAACTTACGAAATATGTAAAGAAGAGCTCTTGCTTACACAAGAATGCCAAGTGCTGACATGTAAATGTGAAAAGAGTGCTTGAATTGGAAATCTTTCATTTTTCAGCCAACATAATAAATTTTGACTGATTCAGGCAAAAATTATTAATAGATGTAAATCTAAAGAGAAATTTTTGACAAGAAGCAGGATATTTGCATGATCTTATGGTATTTTCCCACAGACTGGTAAGCACACCCCAAGGGCTATTCAGACTATATTACTAGGCTGCCTAAAGGGAAGCCATCTTGCTTCCAGTATGCTTTTGGCTTGTTCTGTCTTAAAAGTTTAGAATTAACCTGCTGCTTGCTTACACAGCTTCTGGGCACAAGATTAGAAAACAACCTGAGGAAAAACAAATCAAGAGTCCAGAATAGGATAACAACAGACTGCTGACAACAGGCTCTACTAGATGATTTATTGTTTGCTTAATCATCAAGCACGCTATTATGTTTTTTTTTTCTTGTTTTTTTTTTTTTATTTAAGCATATTATGGGGGTACAAATATTACGGTTATGTATATTGCCCATGCCCCCCTCCCCCAAGCACGCTATTATGACTTGCACTGAGCTTGCTTTCTGCCACCAATCCCCGTTACCTTTTCCCTTTACAAATTGCTCAGAAATCAGAGAAAGATGAGGTGGTCTTTGAGACAATATTCCACTATCTTTTTGGGCTGCTGGCACTTGAATAAACCACCTTTCCTTCACCAACACTTGCCTCTTGTGTTTGGTTCTCCGGTGACAGACAGCTGAACCTGCATTTGGCAAAAAGACTGCTTATTAGTAACAAGAGAAAAAACTACTAACTATAATGTGAACAACTCAGACAAACCTTGACCAGATGAAAATTAACATCACAAATGAGGAGCAGATGGCACACAGATTGTGTGTTTTGAGGTGTGATCCTCTGAGGATACAACATCACTAATGTACTATTTTGGCCAGGATGCTTAATCTGAAACTAATCATGAGGAAACATCAGAAACACTCAAAATAAGGAATATTCTAATTTTTTAAAAAGGTACTGTTTTTTCAAAAATGGCCATATCATAAAAGATAACGAAAAGCCAAGGAAATGTTCCATATGAAAGGAGACTAAAGAGACATGACTACTAAATATAATACCTGATCCTAGACTGGATCTAGTGCTGGAAAGGAAAAACATGCTATAAAATACATTATTAGATCAATTGACAAAATTGGAATATGGATGGTAGATTAGATAAAAGAATTATACCAATGTTAAGTCTACTAAAGTTGATGACTGCAGTGTGGTTTGTAAGAGATACACCCCTATTCTTAGTATTAATAAATATAGACTAAAGTATTAGGGGTAAATATAGTAGAAAAAAGTGGTTCAGAAAAATATGTATACATTTTCTGTATGTATGCATATACATATACATATACATATTCTTTCATAGATACATAGGTACATATATGAAGAGATAAATGGACTAAAACCCATCAGTACAAAGATTATTTTAAACTGAAAACATTTGAGTAACAATAGATGCATAAAGAAATCTTGTCTGCACCTGGGGATTGGACTTGCTTGAAGCTCTGGCATGTGGGGGGAGGGGAGGAGTGGTAGGGGCAATGTATGTAACCCTAACAATATTTGTACCCCCATTATATGATGAAATAAAAAAAAAATAGAAATCTTGTCTGAAGCTGGGCGTGGTGGCTCACTCCTGTAATTTTAGCACTCTGGGAGGCCAAGGCGGGAGGATTGCTTGAGCTCAGGAGCTCAAGACCAGCCTGAGCAAGAGCGAGACCCTATCTCTACTATAAATAGAAAGAAATTAGCCAAACAACTAAAAATAGAAAAAAATTAGCCAGGCATGGTGGCACATACCTGTAGTCCCAGCTACCTGGGAGGCTGAGGCAGGGGGATCGCTTGAGCCCAGGAATTTGAGGTTGCTGTGAGCTAGACTGATGCCATGGCACTCTAGCCCAGGCAAGAGAATGAGACTCTGTCTTAAAAAAGGAAAAAGAAATCTTGTCTGAACATCTCTTAGCTCATTAAAGCAGAATCTCCCATAAATACAACTTCTATTTAACTTCCTCCACGGGTTTCCTATTTGGGAGAAGAATGACTCTTGGAAAGGTGCAAATTCAGCTGCCATAAATTCTCCAGGGGAGTTTCCAACCAGGAAGGAGACTGTCCATTAGCATTGGAATGAAAAAAATCACTAGAACTGTCAGGTAGATAGTGAGGGATTCCTGGTCTCCTAAGTACTAAAGTGGGTGCTGTTGTCCCCATCTTGGTCCTGCCCACCCTTATTCTCCATACCTGGCGGAGGAGAGAATACTCTATGAATCTGACAATCAGAACTTGGCGCACCACCTGCAAAAGAATGTAGAGGGCTCTCTAACCCACAGGCCAAGCAGCATGGGTACCATAAAGTCCAGAAAGTGACCTAGAACCCACCTGCATAGTTAAGGCTCAGGTCATGTGACTCCCAACTGTCCAAAGTGGTTCCATGGTGGCCTGAACCACAAGGGAGGTCCCTATCCGGGCACTATAAAATAAGACACAGACCACAGCCAACCTCTCTTTTGCACCGTTCCTTCTGCTCTCCCTTTGCTGCAACAGTGGGCCTGGTTGTCATCTGTGGCATATGTCCCATGCTTTGTAAACCTGTATCTTGCTCTTGCCCTGTAATCCTATCTTTCTTTCCTCAATAAACCTCATTTTTGTGCTTGTCTAACTTTGGTGTGTCTGGTCATTTGGTATGTCTGGCCATGGGCACGCCCAGAACCGACATTTAAGACTAAAACCTGACAGAACTTTCCATACTTTTGGCTGAAGCCCTTTTTCCCCTTTTAGCTAATCTATAAACCTTTACTTCTATCTGTTCACCAAGATGCGCCATACTGTATACTTCCTTGCATGTGAATAAACCTTGTCTTTTCTCCTGTTAATTACTTGTCAATTAATTTGCAGGCCTCCCAAACCACTCAAGGTTAAGATGTGAGTAGGTTGGCGGGGGAGAGATGACTACATTTCTCCTTGTCGTCTCTGGCTCCAAACTTCGGCTGTTGATGCATTAATTCCTTGCAAGGATGTCCTGCCCTGGATGCTGTCCCTCCTCTCTATGTCCCAGACATAGGTTGCATCGCCTTTTTCTTGACTTCTTTCTAAAGCATAAAATAAATAATTTCTACGTGTTAGGGAAATAAACTTCCTACCACATTAATGTAGAAAGAAATAAACAGATTAATTACTGAGTAAACACAATAGAGTACATGCATATATAGGTAGCCTATGAGTAACTATGAAGTCAGGATGAAATTTTACATAATTCAGGAAAACAGAAGAAAGAATAATAAAACTTCTCTTGTTTCCTCGGGAGACAAATAGTTATATCTCAAGGTAGCCTCCTAGCTTAAGTCCAGGGGTGTGTGCTGACATTTCAGGGGGCTAGGAGGCCCAGACTTCGGAAACATCTCTGTAGAGTGAAACAAGAGATGAGGCTTATCTAGCCCCTGGAGAGATTAATATATTAATATATGTTCCAAGAAGCTAGAGCAAAGACTCAGGCCTATTCTGTTTCCAAGGAGACCCTTTCCGAAGGAAAGGGGGAGGTGGCAGGCCTCTTACCCTTTACAAGTACCACGTGCAGCATCTTTTTTTGTTTTTCTTTTTTGAGACAGAGTCTCACTCACTCTGTCACCCAGGGTAGAGTGCAGTGGTGTCATCATGCTCACTGCAGCCTCACACTGCTGGGCTCAAGCCATCCTCCTGCCTCAGCCTCCCGAGTAGCTGGGACTACAGACACATACCACGGCACCCGACTAATTTTTCTATTTTTCTTTTTTTAGTAGAGACGGGGTCTCACTCTTGCTCAGGCTGGTCTTGAACTCCTGAGTTCAAGCAATCGTCCTGCTTCAGCCTCCAAGAGTACTAGGATTACAGGCGTGAGCCACCGCGCCCAGCCATGCAGCGTCTTTTCTGACTTTTGGGATGATGTGTATGAAAGGTGGGACTATATGATGGCAACACCTGGCAAACAACCAAAAGTTAAACTTTAAATATCCTTGTTGCTAAAGTCCTTTTCCCAACCCAACAACTGAAAATTCCCATAGGGCATCTCTATCCCAGCAAGCTATGACTTCCTGCCATGGTTTCTTACTCTCTCTCTGACTCTGCACTCCCTGCTTTTCCCATTAGACAGCTTTTTCCCCCTAGACTCCACCAAGAAACTCAATTTCTCTCGTATTATGATGCAGAGCAATTTAGTTTTCCATCCACTACCAGGCTCTGGAGCCTCAAAGACATTTCTACTCCCCAGAAGCTTTAGTTCTGGTCTTCTACATCTGTGGGCTTTGACTCTAGACCCCCCCTTTATGTGCAGGGGAAGATGGACAAAGGCTTTAAAATTTCAGACTTTTCCCTTCTTCTTTCCCCACTAGGCTTTCAGGGGAAGAAAGACAGAAGTAGAGACATGTTGCTGACCTGAATTAGGCCACCTTTCCCCTCCACATCCCCCTCAGAAAGCAGAAATGGCTATACTCAGTTTGGGGTTTAACTTATGATTTTTCTCTGATTCTTTATATTTCTTTTTCCTAAGATATATTTTTATTCATATCTTATCTAAAAATTGAGATGCATCTTACATTTGCCATGACGTGATGAGATACCACTTTTACATAAGAAATCAGTAAAGGTTTTTGGTTCTGTATGACCAAAGAAGTGAAAAATATATTGTTAGTAGCTAGCTGAGTAGTAAGTTAGCATTGATAACCACATTCAAGGTTGAATTTTAACCTAAATTTAGAGTCCTAGTTTTCTTAAAAACTTGTGCAACCAAAGAGTCCAGAGAATAGAACCACATAAAGCAAGTATACACTACCTATCATAAATATTAGCCACTAAAGGAATGACCATATATAGATAAAGCTGTCTTTCTTACCGTCATTAATACAAGTACAGAATGACTGCCTGTCACTTGCCAGGAAATGCTGTCAAAAGGCTGGAGAAATTATCAATTTTTTTTTTTTAAACAGAGTCATCGAATTTCAAGGCTATGGGAGGTTGGCCTGACTCATTCATGCCTCATGAAGGACTGTCACTAGATGTTGACCATCAGTCTGTCAAAGCCTTTTGATGACTTTTAAAAGCTATTTATCTACCTTCAAAATGGAACACAGTTCAGGAATGTGACAAAACCCATAAGTTTAACCTAACGGGAAGTACAGTCAAAACTCTGAGTGTCCTTTATAAGCTTCAAAATAAAACTGTCTGCAACTGTCTGCCCAAAAATTGTTAAAGAAATGACAATCAGGAGCACATGTTCTAGACATAACTATGTCTCCATGATGATCTGGAGGGGAAATCTTCATATACAAAATGTAAGAAAATTCTGGACTCAGACTTGGATTGCAAAAGTGAAGAGAAAAGAATTATGTACATGCACTGTATTGGTTTGCTAGGGCTGCCATAACAAAATACCACAGATGAGGTGGCTTAAGCAATAGAAATTTATTTTCTCATGGTTCTGGAGGATAGAAAAACAAGATCAAGGTTTCAGCAAGTATAGTTTGTCCATAGGCCTCTCTCATTGGCTTGCAGATGACCACCTTCTTGCTGTGTCTTCACATGGTCTTTCCTTTGTGTGTGCACATGTCTGATTGGTCTCTCTTTCCCCCACCCGCCAACCTCCTCTACTTCTAAGCACACCAGTCATATTGGATTAAGACTCACTCTAGGACGGGCGCGGTGGCTCACGCCTGTAGTCCTAGCACTCTGGGAGGCCAAGGCGGGCAGATCGCTCAAGGTCAGGAGTTCGAGACCAGCCTGAGCAAGAACGAGACCCCATCTCTACTAAAAATAGAAATTAATTGGCCAACTAAAAATATATAGAAAAAATTAGCCAGGCATGGTTGGCGCATGCCTGTAGTCCCAACTACTCAGGAGGCTGAGGCAGAAGGATTGCTTGAGTTTGAGGTTGCTGTGGGCTAAGCTGATGGCACGACACTCTAGCCCAGGCAACAGAGTGAGACTCTGTCTCAAAAAAAAAAAAAAAAGACTCACTCTAATGATCTCATTTTAATTTAATAATCTCTTTGCAGGCTATATCCCCCCAAACAGTCACTTTCTGAGGTTCTAAGGGTTAGGGCTTCAACATACAAACTTAGGGGTGGGGGGAAACAGTGCAGGCTATAACATGCATGTATTGAAAGTTAATGGGAAAGAATTTGCATATGTGTAATAAACTATCTGCTTCACCCTAAAGAGCTATAATTAACTTGATGTGGAGTCTTACATTTGATGACAACATGGAATCTAGGAAAAACAGTTTATATAAAACTGGAAGGAAATGCACCAAAATGTGAATAATGTGAATACTCCTTAACAGGGTTTTATATTAGGGTTCTCCAGAGAAACAGAACCAGTAGACGGTCCATTTATATATGTATCTACAGAGAAATATTTATTATTAATATAAGGAATTGGCACATGTGATTATGGAAGCTGAGAAGTCCCGTGGTCTTCCATCTACAAGCTGGAGCCCCAGGAAAGCTGGTGGTGTAATTCAGTCTGTGTCCAAATGCCTGAGAAGCAGGAGCTGATGGTGTAAGTCCCAGTCTGAGAGCAGAAGAAGACCAATATCACAGCCCAAACAGTCATGCAGAGAGCAAATTCTCCCTTCCTCTGCCTTTTTGTTTTATTCAGGCCCTCAATGGATTGGATGATGCCCAGGAGCACTGGGGAGGGCCTTCTGCTTTACTAAGTCTGCTGAATCAAATTCTAATCCCACCCTCACAGACACACCCAGAAATTATGTTGAGCCAAATATCTGGGCATCCTGTGATCCAGTCAAGTTGACACATAAAATTAACCATCACAGGTTTTCTCCTTTAAACTTTTCTCTATTTTCCAAATTTTCTATAATGAACATGTATTGATTTTATAATAATAAAAAGTTATTTTTGTAAATAAATAAAATGAAATGCACTTAAGGTCTGTTCTCTCTGGGAAAAAAGGTAGCTAAGTGACAACCAGTCCTCTTTTCTCGCATTCATTCCACTCCCAATTGAGCTACAACTTGAAGGAAAGAAATCATAGTATTTCAGGGTTGTGAGAATTGAAACCAGTTACACAGAATCATAGGATTAATGTGTGGTGGCTCATGCCTATAATACCAGCATTTTGGGAGGTTGAGGCAGGAGAATAGATTTAGACCAGGAGTTCAAGACCAGCCTGGGCAACATAATGATAGCTCATCTCTATAAAAATTTTTAAAAATTAGCCAGGCATGGTGGCACACACCTCTAGTCCTAGCTACTTAGGAGGCTGAAGCAGGAGGAGCACTTGAGCCCAGGAGTTGGAGGTTGCAATGAGCTATGATCACACCACTGCACTTCAGCCTGGGCAAAAGAGCAAGACTCTGTCTCAAAAAGAAAATTAAAAAAAAAACCCTCACCATGACCAGGTGGGCTTTATCCCAGGGATGCAAGGTTGGTTCAACATATGCAAGTCTATAAATGCAATTCACTTCATAAATAAAATCAAGAACAAAGACCATATGATTCTGTCAATAGATGCAGAAAAAGCATTTGACAAAGTCCAACAACCTTTATGACAAAAACCCTTAACAAAATAGGCATAGATGGCTCATACCTTAAAATTATCAATTCCATATATGACAAACCCACTGCTAATATCATTCTAAATGAGGAAAAATTCAAATCATTCCCTCTTAGAACTGGAACTAGACAAGGATGTCCGCTATCTCCTCTTCTATTCAACATAGTGCTCGAAGTCCTAGCTATAGCAATCAGGAAAGAGAGGGGTATTAAGGGTATCCAAATGGGGACAGATGAGATCAAACTCTCCCTCTTCACCGATGATATGATATTATACCTAGAAAACCCCATGGACTCATCCAAGAGACTCCTAGATTTAAT